>CANNZV010004341.1:0-42908 GCA_947561585.1 Caprella mutica | reverse complement strand
CTAAACATTCATCTCTTCCATGGGAGTATTCAAGGAATATTCCCTGAACATGAAATTTTCGAACTATCTTCTACAATTTAATGGAATGTTTAGGGAACATTCCTGGATTATCGGATAATACTTTAAATAATTATAAGCAATCATCTCTTCCTAGGGAGTATTCAAGGAATATTCCCTGAACATAAGATTTTCAACCTATCTTCTACAATTTAATGAAATGTTTAGGGAACATTCCTGGATTATCGGATAATACTTAAAATAATCCTAAATATTCTTCTCTTCCTTGGGAGTATTGAAGGAATATTCCCTGAACATAAGATTTTCAAACTATTTTCTAAAATTTAATGGAATATTTAGGGAACATTCCTGGATTATTGGAAAAACTGAAAATAATTCTAAACATTCATCTCTTCCTTGGGAGTATTCGAGGAATATTCCCTGAACATAAGATTTTCGAACTATCTTCTACAATTTAATGGAATATTTAGGGAACATTCCTGGATTATCGGATAATACTTTAAATAATTCTAAACATTCTTCTCTTCCTTGGGAGTATTCAAGGAATATTCCAAGAACATAAGATTTTCAAACTATTTTCTACAATTTAATGGAATATTTAGGGAACATTCCTGGATTATTGGAAAAAGTGAAAATAATTCTAAACATTCATCTCTTCCTTGGGAATATTCAAAGAGAATTTCCTGGACATATGATTTTCGAACTATCTTCTACAATTTAATGGATTATTCAGGGAACATTCCTGGATTATTGGAAAAACTGAATTCTAAACATTAAACTCTTCCCTGGGAGTATTAAAGGAATATTCCCTGAACATAACTAGAAGCATACAATAATCTACAATATAATGGAATGTCTAAGGAACATTCCTGGATTATAGGAAAATACTTTAAATAATTCTAACAATCAACAATTTCAATTGAGTATTCAAGGAATATTCCCTGAATATAAGTTTATTTATTCTATATTCTACAAATAAGTGGAATTTTTAGGGAATATTCGTGGATTATCGGAGAATACTTTAAATGATTAAACTAAATAAATGGATTTCTTGAGGAGAATTTCCATAACATAAGTATAGATGCAAACAATATTCTACAAGTAAATGGAATCTTCAAGGAATATTCCTGGATTATCAGAAGATACTTTAAATAATTCTAACATTTTAGTATATCATTTGAGTACCAAAGGAATATTCCCTCAATATTAGCTTATTCATACGATCTTTTATAATTAAATGGAATGTTCAGGGAACATTCCTGAATTATCGGTAAAACAATAGAATTATTTTAAGTTTTACCGATAATCCAGGAATGTTCTACATTCCATTATATTGTAGAATATTGTATGCATATAGTTATGTTCAGAGGTTTTTTCTTTAATACTTTGCAAGTATTATTTGTAATTATAAGAATATTTGTAATATTCGTAATATTTGTAATATTTGTAATATTGTAATATTTGTAATATTTATAATATTTGTAATATTTGTAATATTTAAAGTGTTATCCGATAATCCAAGAGTGTTCCCACAACATTCCATTAAATTATAGCAGATAGTTTGAAAATATTATGTTCAGGGAATATTTCTTGAATATTCCCAAGGATTTTTAATTCAGAATTCTAATTAATCAATATTATTGCTACCTAGACTTGCAAGGGGTGTTGACAACTGAATTCAAATATATATAAAAAAATTCCACTGAATATGAATATATAAAACAATTATGGAGGATTTATTAAAATTATTCTGGTGTAATGTTAATGGTTATAATCATATATTAAAAACTTTCGATATGAGATAATCAATTTCTTAAAGTTTAAATCATCTTTTTATATCTTGTGAATTATATTTAAACCCCGTGCGAGGCTAAGCCATTTCTGATATTCGTTGAGTTTTGCAGTGTGCGTGACGTCATCACAGCAACACTCGAAAGTCAAATTTAAAGTAACTAAAATGCGTCAAATCATAATAATTTTAATTTGTGGTCAATATATGAATGCAATAATAAATTTAGTTTATTATTTAATCACATAAGTCTCTAATTTTCTATTTAATAGTACTGCCTTGATGACGTCACGTACACTAAGAACATGATTTGTCTCTGACAAGTAAAAGTTCAACTGGAACAGTTGAAACTTGATCAGTTCTATTTTCCATTTCACAGCGACTGGTTGAGCGAATTGTTGTGCAATTAATGAATCGAAATTGTTTGCTCCTTTCGTCAAATATGGAACAAATACTATTGAAAAAACAATTATTTTCAATTCAACTTAGAGAATTGTAGTAGCTACATTCAACGCTATTGAAAATAGGTAGAATGGTAAAGATTTTACTTTCAAAAACGTGCCCGTGAAATAAGTGTCTCCGCCATATTGAACAGCAGTTGTCCGCTAGATAGCTTCCTGCTACCCAATCGGAAGTTAGCCATATTGCAGCAGTATCTAGTGAATATTACACTATTTACACAGGCTACCACCAAACTACAAAGAGATGATTCTTATTGGCTATTGTGACAGAGCTACTCTGATATCATTAACTGTAAGTATAGGTATAACTACTTAGGTATCATCAAATTAAATAGGTAGATTAATCAAATTCCTATATCGTTTTACTAAATTAGGTCCGTAGGCACTTGATATCGAGCAATCTAGTATCTTAATAAACAATGAAAAAATGAATACATGTTGCAATAGTACCTACCTTGTTACGTACCTATGAGTAGATATGTTATTAATTTTACTCTCTTACAGTTATATTGGCTTATCTTTATTATTGTTTAGGTATGCTTAGTTACCTTTGTACTAGGGCTAGTTACGAATTATCGGTCAGTTCCATATCTTCGATCATATGAAAAACTATAATAGGAGCTACCTATCTCTAGACTATAGGTAGGGTAAGTTACGCTTTGTCGGTCGGTTTCACATGTTCAGTCATATAAGAAAAAACTATATACCTAATCGGAATTTTTTTTTTATTGGTATCTATGTTAAGGTATCATGGATACCAATAAAAGTAATAATTTTTAAATATTTTTTCTTATATGACCAATAACGTGATTGTGAAACTGTCAGATTATTCGAAACTTACCTACCATAGGTACCTTTTAATTATTATTGAATTCTTGTATTTATTAATGTATTATGGATGGTAACGGTGTCATATCATGGATATAAATTATTTAAACATTAAGCTAATTAATTCTTGTTAGGTACTACCCATGTACCTAAATCGTTTTCTCTTCTGAGTCTATGACCGAAGATGTGGAACTGACCGATAATTCGTAATTTGCCCTAATATCAAGTTAGCTATGACAATTCATCATTATTCATGCCTATAAATTATAAAGTCATCAGTCTTGCCAATAGCTTTTTCTACTGTCAACTGATAGGTAAAATAAAAGTAATAATTAATGAGGTGATATAGTGAGTACCTAGAAAAATGACCTGCTGATAGGTATACCTGTGATCGAATTGACTCACTTCAGGGCAACTTTTTGATAACTCTATTTCTAGTAATGCATGAGTCATGATTTGAATTGAAATGTATATATTATAATTTATAGCTATTGTTAATATTATCCCTCCCCATAATAAAGAGCAATGTGTTTTTATAAATACATATATAAATCCATCATCAAGAATTTTTTTATAAAACTCAGTTTTCTTATACTAGATATCTTCCAAATACTCCAAAATTTTCCAAATACTACCAAATTTTCCGATAACTACCAAATTTTCCGATAACTACCAAATTTTCCGATAACTACCAAATTTTCCGATAACTACCAAATTTTCCGATAACTACCAAATTTTCCGATAACTACCAAATTTTTCGAAAACTACCAAATTTTCCTAAAACTAGAAAATTTTCCGAAAACATTAAATTCTCCGAAAACATTAAATTCTCCGAAAACATTTAATTTTCCTAAAACATTTAATTTTCCGAAAACATTTAATTTTCCGAAAACATTAAATTTTCCGTAAACATTAAATTTTCCGAAAACATTAAATTTTCCAAAAGCATTAAATTTTCCAAAAGCATTAAATTTTCCAAAAGCATTAAATTTTCCGAAAACATTAAATTTTCCGAAAACAATAAATTTTCCGAAAACAATAAATTTTCCAAAACATTAAATTTTCCAAAAACATTAAATTTTCCAAAAACATTAAATTTTCCGAAAACATTAAATTTTCCGTAAACATTAAATTTTCCGAAAACATTAAATTTTCCAAAAGCATTAAATTTTCCAAAAGCATTAAATTTTCCAAAAGCATTAAATTTTCCGAAAACATTAAATTTTCCGAAAACAATAAATTTTCCGAAAACAATAAATTTTCCAAAACATTAAATTTTCCAAAAACATTAAATTTTCCAAAAACATTAAATTTTCCGAAAACATTAAATTTTCCGAAAACATTAAATTTTCCAAAACATTAAATTTTCCGAAAACATTGAATTTTCCGAAAACATTAAATTTTCCGAAAACATTGAATTTTCCGAAAACATTGAATTTTCCAAAACATAGAATTTTCCGAAACATAGAATTTTCCGAAACATAGAATTTTCCGAAAACATTGAATTTTCCGAAAACATTGAATTTTCCGAAAACATAGAATTTTCCGAAAACATAGAATTTTCCGAAAACATTGAATTTTCCGAAAACATTGAATTTTCCGAAAACATTGAATTTTCCGAAAACATTAAATTTTCCGAAAACATTAAATTTTCAGAAAACAATAAATTTTTCGAAAACATTAAATTTTTCGAAAACTCAAACTTGTCCGAAGATCAAATTTTCTCTCAAGAAACTCATCCAAATTCATCCAAAACCTCAATTCTTTCAAAACCTCAATTCTTTCAAAAACTCAAAATTCTTCCAAAAACTCAGAATTCTTCCAAAAACTCAGAATTCTTCCATAAACTCAAAATTCATCCATAAACTCAAAATTCATCCATAAACTCAAAATTCTTCCAAAAACTCAAAATTCTTCCAAAAACTCAAATTTTCCGGAAACTTAAAATTTTACAAAACTATTCCGTTTTCCATTAAAAACCCGTTATTCATAACGGGATAATAACTAGCTTAAATCATAATAGCCAATACAGCTCATGCAAATGTAATCTCATTATATACCCCTCTCTTACAGTTCCAGCTCTTCTACTCTTAAATGACGAGTAACGATGTTCATACTTCATAGCAAATTGGGTTCTCTTCACTGATGTAAATCAAAAAAGAAATAAGGAAGCATGTCACAGTAGCTACTACAGAAAATACGAAATCTTATTATTTTTTGGACAATCTTGATCGAAAAAGCTAAGTGAATATTGTAGCAATTATATTCTTATGAATAATTCATTAATAATATCTAGTTGATTAGCAATATCTAAAAAATTTTTTTTTTTTTTTTTTTTGAAATCATAGTTCAATCTTTCAGATAATTTAGAAATATTTTTAGACACCAATTAATTATTCATTGGTTCTTGAATGAGGCCAAACTTTCGAATGCTACTTCTAATATGCATCCTGCATGCAATAATCTATGGATATATACTTTATTTTAAATTCAGAGCATTAGTGCTCTTGTAACTAATAATAGGGTTAAAGTCTATTCTATTCTTAATTATTTTAATTATATCCAATTCTATTTATTTGCAGCTGCTACATCACTTTAATTTTTGCAGAATAATAGCTAAGCCATTTTCAATTACAGATACTTTGAGACGGACATCTTATGGGAGAATGGCTGTACAACTTCAGAGATCTACTCTGTGGTCGGACTGTGGGTGCGAGGAACAGAAAAATGGACGAGAAGAATGAATGAAGTTATTCCCTTCCTAAGGTTTCCCCTCTATTCGTTAAATCTGGTGTCTCATGTTCAGTATTTGATGAGACTATTTACTCAGCTATGCTGGGTAAGTTACAAATTGATGCACAGTTCCACATTTTCGATTATACTACCTATAAAACGAATATATTTAATATAACTTTTCTATACGTTATTTTTATTGGTCACCAATCTAAAACGTTCAATTTTATAATTTTTACTTCTATGATCGAGAATGTGGAAATATCGATAATTCGTAACTGACCCTAAATAGTGAACCTCAAATTATGACTATTTACAATTTGTTTAATAAGCCAGGCGGGGATCTATACTGAAGCTGTATATGGCTAATGGAAGTGAATGAGAGTAGCGTCTCTTGGGTTTTTACGTGTTGTAATTTTCATTATGGATTGTCTTTTTTTACTTTTACCAAGTTTATAATTTTATTAACGCTACTTGCCGTTTTAGAGGATAATGCTAGAGATATGATCTTCAACTACGAGGTCTTAGAGATTTTGTGTTAGGTAGACAGGATCGTATAGGCTTTATTTGGAGACAATTTTGTCCTTTATCGTCATATACCTTGGTAAGTGACAGTATTCACGATGTAGCTTTTCTGTATCCATGAGCATTGTCAACTTGCCCTAATCTAGAGACAACTTGCCCTAATCTAGAGACAACTTGCCCTAATCTAGAGACAACTTGCCCTAATCTTGAGACAACTGACCCTGATCTTGAGACAACTGACCCTAATCTTGAGACAACTTACCCTAATCTTGAGACAACTGACTCTAATCTTCAGACAACTGACTCTAATCTTCAGACAACTGACCCTAATCTTCAGACAACTGACCCTAATCTTCAGACAACTGACCCTAATCTTCAGACAACTGACCCTAATCTTCAGACAACTGACCCTAATCTTGAGACAACTGACCCTAATCTTGAGACAACTGACCCTAATCTTGAGACAACTGACCCTAATCTTGAGACAACTGACCCTAATCTTGAGACAACTGACCCTAATCTTGAGACAACTGACCCTAATCTTGAGACAACTTTCCCTAATCTTGAGACAACTGACCCTAATCTTGAGACAACTTTCCCTAATCTTCAGACAACTGACCCTAATCTTCAGACAACTGACCCTAATCTTCAGACAACTGATCCTTATCTTCAGACAACTGATCCTTATCTTGAGACTACTGATCCTATTCTTGAGACAACTGATCCTAGCCTTGAGACAACTGATCCTAGCCTTGAGACAACTGATCCTAGCCTTGAGACAACTGATCCTAGCCTTGAGACAACTGATCCTAGCCTTGAGACAACTGATCCTAGCCTTGAGACAACTGATCCTAGCCTTGAGACAACTGATCCTAGCCTTGAGACAACTGATCCTAGCCTTGAGACAACTGATCCTAGCCTTGAGACAACTGATCCTAGCCTTGAGACAACTGATCCTAGCCTTGAGACAACTGATCCTAGCCTTGAGACAACTGATCCTAGCCTTGAGACAACTGATCCTAGCCTTGAGACTACTGATCCTAGCCTTGAGACTACTGATCCTAGCCTTGAGACTACTGATCCTAGCCTTGAGACTACTGATCCTAGCCTTGAGACTACTGATCCTAATTTTGAGACTACTGATCCTAATTTTGAGACTACTGATCCTAATTTTGAGACTACTGATCCTAATCTTGCAGCTATAGAACGTTTGTAAATAAAGAGTTTTTTTTTTTTTTTTATTAGATAGAATGTTATAGATAAATATTAAGTTTTGTACCTAGTTATATAGATTTTTTGTTCAAGTATTTTAATAGATTTTTAAACGTTTTTCATAGCCTTCAGGGTAATGGAATTTGAGCAGCTATACGTGTCAGGTACCTGAATAAAATATCCTCTTACTTGCTAATCATTTCCCTATAATCTATATTAATTAAACTATAGATGAAGCATCCATTTGAATAGTTAGTTTTTATCCAAAAATAGCACTATATTTGTTTTTCAAAAAATATATTGCTTACATTTTCAATTATCATGTTTTCTGTTTTTTAGGTAATTATTTACTATAAACTGTTATTCCTCTATTTTTACCGTCTGTCATTTCTCCCTATAGTTCCTTGAGTTCATTTTCATTTTGGTTTCTGCAATATTGCCAGAGTGCGCTGGGTCGACACTGTTACCTGTGATATCAGAGTAGTCGACCTAGTGCATGGAGCTTAGTTTTACTTCCCCCTCTTCCATGATGTCTTCTTTCTATTTTTTTGATGGAAAAAGTCATTGAAAATAGGATGCGAGAGTATACTGTAAAACCATTAGATAGAGTAAAAATATATTACCATTGATTCCGCAGCAAATCTTGACTCACTATAGCTTATATAGTAGATTACTACCATCTTGACCCAGGTGACATTTAACATTCCCACTATAAATTCACAGTTCTAATTTAGTCTTCTGAAAGTGTTCCATAGGATTCTTCTGACAGTGTTCCAAAGGATTCTTCTGACAATGTTCCAAAGAAGTTTTCAGAGAATGTTCCAAAAGAGTCTTCAGAAGTTGTTCCAAAGGAGTCTTCAGAAGTTGTTCCAAAGGAGTCTTCAAGTAATGTTCCAAAGAAGTCTTCATGGAATGTTCCAATGAAGTCTTCTTGGAATGTTCCAATGGAGTCTTCATGGAATGTTCCAATTGAGTCTTCATGGAATGTTCCAATGGAGTCTTCGGGGAATGTTCCAATGGAGTCTTCGGGGAATGTTCCAATGGAGTCTTCGGGGAATGTTCCAATGGAGTCTTCGGGGAATGTTCCAATGGAGTCTTCGGGGAATGTTCCAATGGAGTCTTCAGGGAATGTTCCAATGGAGTCTTCAGGGAATGCTCCAATGGAGTATTCAGGGAATGTTCCAATGGAGTCTTCAGGGAATGTTCCAATGGAGTATTCAGGGAATGTTCCTATGGATTCTTCAAGGAATATTCCAATGGAGTCTTCAGGGAATGTTCCAATGGAGTCTTCAGGGAATGTTCCACTGGAGTCTTCAGGGAATGTTCCAATGGAGTCTTCAAGGAATGTTCCAATGGAGTCTTCGGGGAATGTCCCAATGGAGTCTTCGGGGAATGTCCCAATGGAGTCTTCAGGGAATGTTCCAAAGGGAATATTCTTGAAGATTCCATTGGAATATTCCTGGAATGTGTCAGAAAAGGAACATTCAGGGGACATTCCAGTGGAACATTCAGGGAACGTTCCAATGGAACGTTCCTGGAATCTTCTGGGAAGGTTCAATGTTACCTGGGTAGCTGTTTACATCAGAGGGAACTATCCGAAAAATATGTGTACTATCCGAAAAATACGTGTAGCATCAAAAGCGGATAGGATAGTCTGAATCGAATTTGCTCGATTTTCATGTAGCGTGTACCGTCAAGTTTAGAGGTGAAAGAAAGTTGAACAACATGATTTAACAGGTCTCCTGATTTTATTAACACAATATATAAGTAAGTAATTTGTAGGAACGCAGGAAACTCAGAGATTTCAATATCACTACTGTTGTTATTAATAGCTTGATTATTTCTTGGCACCAGTAGTTAAATTAATGAAGATCATATTTTTATAATTGACAATATTCTTCAATAGTAATCTTTTTATACAAGTATTTTTTTTAAATATTTCATTTGAAATCTGGTATTTATTTAAAATATTTTGGCAAGAATAGTAAATTTTATTAAGTTAATGAAGGAACAAATGAAACAATATTGAACATCCAATTATTGAACATCCAATTAATCTTCTTCGTCCGATGTATCCATGTTGGCGACGGTGAAAAAATGAGACCCCTTCAGGGCACGCGTGTAGTTATATGTAAACCGCCATATCCCGGATACCGTGTAGCGAGCAGCGGATAGTGTGCAGCGGATAGCATGCAGCGGCTAGCGTGTAGCGGATACCGTGTAGCGGATACTTCCATGTAAACTCAGCCTTAGTGTGTGATTATAATAGAGTACATTAGTGTGTGATTATAATAGTGTACATTAGTGTGTGATTATAATAGAGTACATTAGTGTGTGATTACAATAGTGTACATTAGTGTGTGATTATAATAGAGTACATTAGTGTGTGATTACAATAGTGTACATTAGTGTGTGATTATGATAGTGTACATTAGTGTGTGATTATAATAGAGTACATTAGTGTGTGATTACAATAGTGTACATTAGTGTGTGATTATAATAGTGTACATTAGTGTGTGATTATAATAGTGTACATTAGTGTGTGATTATAAAAGAGTACATTAGTGTGTGATTATAATAGAGTACATTAGTGTGTGATTACAATAGTGTACATTAGTGTGTGATTATAATAGTGTACATTAGTGTGTGATTATAATAGAGTACATTAGTGTGTGATTACAATAGTGTACATTAGTGTGTGATTATAATAGTGTACATTAGTGTGTGATTATAATAGTGTACATTAGTGTGTGATTATAAAAGAGTACATTAGTGTGTGATTACAATAGTGTACATTAGTGTGTGATTACAATAGTGTACATTAGTGTGTGATTATAATAGTGTACATTAGTGTGTGATTATAAAAGAGTACATTAGTGTGTGATTATAATAGAGTACATTAGTGTGTGATTACAATAGTGTACATTAGTGTGTGATTATAATAGTGTACATTAGTGTGTGATTATAAAAGAGTACATTAGTGTGTGATTACAATAGTGTACATTAGTGTGTGATTACAATAGTGTACATTATAGTGTGTGATTATAATAGTGTACATTAGTGTGTGATTACAATAGTGTACATTAGTGTGTGATTATAATAGAGTACATTAGTGTGTGATTACAATAGTGTACATTAGTGTGTGATTATAATAGTGTACATTAGTGTGTGATTATAAAAGAGTACATTAGTGTGTGATTATAATAGAGTACATTAGTGTGTGATTATAATAGTGTACATTAGTGTGATTATAATAGAGTACATTAGTGTGTGATTACAATAGTGTACATTAGTGTGTGATTATAATAGTGTACATTAGTGTGTGATTACAATAGTGTACATTAGTGTGTGATTACAATAGTGTACATTAGTGTGTGATTATAATAGTGTACATTAGTGTGTGATTATAATAGTGTACATTAGTGTTTGATTATAATAGTGTACATTAGTGTGTGATTATAATAGTGTACATTAGTGTGTGATTACAATAGTGTACATTAGTGTGTGATTATAATAGAGTACATTAGTGTGTGATTATAATAGTGTACATTAGTGTGTGATTATAATAGAGTACATTAGTGTGTGATTACAATAGTGTACATTAGTGTGTGATTATAATAGTGTACATTAGTGTGTGATTATAATAGAGTACAGTAGTGTGTGATTACAATAGTGTACATTAGTGTGTGATTATAATAGTGTACATTAGTGTGTGATTATAATAGTGTACATTAGTGTGTGATTATAATAGTGTACATTAGTGTGTGATTATAATAGTGTACATTAGTGTGTGATTATAATAGAGTACATTAGTGTGTGATTATAAAAGAGTACATTAGTGTGTGATTACAATAGTGTACATTAGTGTGTGATTACAATAGTGTACATTAGTGTGTGATTACAATACAGTACATTAGTGTGTGATTACAATAGTGTACATTAGTGTGTGATTATAATAGTGTACATTAGTGTGTGATTACAATAGTGTACATTAGTGTGTGATTATAATAGTGTACATTAGTGTGTGATTATAATAGTGTACATTAGTGTGTGATTATAATAGTGTACATTAGTGTGTGATTATAATAGTGTACATTAGTGTGTGATTATAATAGAGTACATTAGTGTGTGATTATAATAGTGTACATTAGTGTGTGATTATAATAGAGTACATTAGTGTGTGATTATAATAGTGTACATTAGTGTGTGATTATAATAGTGTACATTAGTGTGTGATTATAATAGTGTACATTAGTGTGTGATTATAATAGAGTACATTAGTGTGTGATTACAATAGTGTACATTAGTGTGTGATTATAATAGAGTACATTAGTGTGTGATTATAAAAGAGTACATTAGTGTGTGATTACAATAGTGTACATTAGTGTGTGATTACAATAGTGTACATTAGTGTGTGATTACAATAGTGTACATTAGTGTGTGATTATAATAGTGTACATTAGTGTGTGATAACAATAGTGTACATTAGTGTGTGATTATAATAGTGTACATTAGTGTGTGATTATAATATTGTACATTAGTGTGTGATTATAATAGTGTACATTAGTGTGTGATTATAATAGAGTACATTAGTGTGTGATTATAAAAGAGTACATTAGTGTGTGATTATAAAAGAGTACATTAGTGTGTGATTACAATAGTGTACATTAGTGTGTGATTACAATAGTGTACATTAGTGTGTGATTATAATAGAGTACATTAGTGTGTGATTATAATAGTGTACATTAGTGTGTGATTATAATAGAGTACATTAGTGTGTGATTACAATAGTGTACATTAGTGTGTGATTATAATAGTGTACATTAGTGTGTGATTATAATAGAGTACATTAGTGTGAGATTACAATAGTGTACATTAGTGTGTGATTACAATAGTGTACATTAGTGTGTGATTATAATAGTGTACATTAGTGTGTGATTATAATAGTGTACATTAGTGTGTGATTATAATAGTGTACATTAGTGTGTGATAACAATAGTGTACATTAGTGTGTGATTATAATAGTGTACATTAGTGTGTGATTATAATATTGTTCATTAGTGTGTGATTATAATAGTGTACATTAGTGTGTGATTATAATAGAGTACATTAGTGTGTGATTATAAAAGAGTACATTAGTGTGTGATTATAAAAGAGTACATTAGTGTGTGATTACAATAGTGTACATTAGTGTGTGATTACAATAGTGTACATTAGTGTGTGATTACAATAGTGTACATTAGTGTGTGATTATAATAGTGTACATTAGTGTGTGATAACAATAGTTTACATTAGTGTGTGATTATAATAGTGTACATTAGTGTGTGATTATAATATTGTACATTAGTGTGTGATTATAATAGTGTACATTAGTGTGTGATTATAATAGAGTACATTAGTGTGTGATTATAAAAGAGTACATTAGTGTGTGATTATAAAAGAGTACATTAGTGTGTGATTACAATAGTGTACATTAGTGTGTGATTACAATAGTGTACATTAGTGTGTGATTATAATAGAGTACATTAGTGTGTGATTATAATAGTGTACATTAGTGTGTGATTATAATAGAGTACATTAGTGTG
This sequence comes from Caprella mutica, assembly GCA_947561585.1. Classification (NCBI taxonomy): domain Eukaryota; kingdom Metazoa; phylum Arthropoda; class Malacostraca; order Amphipoda; family Caprellidae; genus Caprella; species Caprella mutica. Next base: position 29,757 of record CANNZV010004341.1, on the reverse strand, counting down.
TGATTACAATAGTGTACATTAGTGTGTGATTATAATAGTGTACATTAGTGTGTGATTATAATAGAGTACATTAGTGTGTGATTACAATAGTGTACATTAGTGTGTGATTACAATAGTGTACATTAGTGTGTGATTATAATAGTGTACATTAGTGTGTGATTATAATAGTGTACATTAGTGTGTGATTATAATAGTGTACATTAGTGTGTGATTACAATAGTGTACATTAGTGTGTGATTACAATAGTGTACATTAGTGTGTGATTATAATAGTGTACATTAGTGTGTGATTATAATAGTGTACATTAGTGTGTGATTATAATAGTGTACATTAGTGTGTGATTATAATAGAGTACATTAGTGTGTGATTATAAAAGAGTTCATTAGTGTGTGATTACAATAGTGTACATTAGTGTGTGATTACAATAGTGTACATTAGTGTGTGATTATAATAGTGTACATTAGTGTGTGATTATAAAAGAGTACATTAGTGTGTGATTACAATAGTGTACATTAGTGTGTGATTACAATAGTGTACATTAGTGTGTGATTATAATAGTGTACATTAGTGTGTGATTATAAAAGAGTACATTAGTGTGTGATTATAATAGAGTACATTAGTGTGTGATTATAATAGTGTACATTAGTGTGTGATTATAATAGAGTACATTAGTGTGTGATTATAATAGTGTACATTAGTGTGTGACTATAATAGAGTACATTAGTGTGTGATTACAATAGTGTACATTAGTGTGTGATTATAATAGTGTACATTAGTGTGTGATTATAATAGAGTACATTAGTGTGTGATTACAATAGTGTACATTAGTGTGTGATTACAATAGTGTCAGTTGGGGAGGGGGAGCAAAACGACAGTTACCTCTAAGTTTTATTCAATCTTGGTTTACAGGTGTAAATTGCGGTACTGCAAACAAAATAGTTAACATCAGAATTTATAAGGAATAGATTTTAAGTAACAAACAACTTTTATTAGCATTAAGAAACGAAACAATTTTAACCCTAAACTTTCAGATAAACTAAGGAATACATTTTTAAGATTAGTTATTTATCTTCGATAAAGCAACCGTAAGTAATAGGTGCATTTCACCTAGTTAATTCTCCACAATGAGTACCTTTAAGAATTCACACTTTTCATGAATTCACAACAAAACAAACTTATCGAAACTATAGAGACACCATCTCACCTGACTAATATTCACTCCGGCTTCCTTCACCAACTGATCCAGCTTTTACCCAAATTATGACTTTCACTCAAGAAATGGGATTCAGACTCATAATAAGGCACTATGACACCTAATCATTAGCCAACATTAAGAATTGAGAGAACAACTAAACGCCTGTAGATAAACTTAATCAACCAAACAGCCGGTCTACCGCACACCCACGCCTAAGCGTGCGTGAGCAGCAGACCGGCGCACATCCTACACTTACAGATTCAAAACAAAAACTGAATTGAAAAATGCTGCGTCACAGGCCACAGCGCCGGTGACCAAAAAACTGAACGCGGAAGAAAATCACGCTTGAATACATTGTTGGAACTATGCATTCAACAGTCCCTTCCTTTGAATAGTATTCACATAGTCGGTCGGTCCGTTCAATACGGACTTCTCTAATCATGGTAACTCCTCTCCCTCAATCATCATCACCAATTTGGACACCGGTCTGACATACTTCTTATCCCTGGACCATAGCACTACACTTCTCACCAAACCATCGCCACTTCGCTTCACCTCAGTAACCCGTCCTAACGGCCAATGACACCTAGACTCCAGCTCATCTATAATCAAAACAATGTCGCCTTTAGCTACGTTACGCTTCCTGTCAACCCACTTACTCCGCCCTTGAAGAGAGCTTCTATACTCTCGGCACCAACGCTGCCAAAATTCATGAGCCAGAGTTTGTACATGATGCCACTTCTTCACCAAGTTAGGAATGTGGTCATGTATTTCTCCGTGATAGTCCATGCTGGTTCCAAGATTCAGCAGTCTCTGAGGGGTCAAAGCTTCTTCTGTTGGATCTTCTCCTACTATCGTAAGTGGCCTACTGTTAATTACTGCTTCCGCTTCACAAAATAGGGTGGACAGACTCTCGTCAGTGAAAGTTTTCCCAACCATGAAAGCTTCTAAAATTCGTCTAACCATCCTTATGATTCTCTCCCAAACACCCCCAAAGTGAGAGGCCTTTGGGGGATTGAATTCCCACCTAGTACCTTGATCCCCAATCTCGTTTCTCACATCATCAGCTCCTAAAGAATTCAACAATTCTCTTTTCGCCCCTACGAAGTTGGTTCCATTATCAGAGCAGAAAAGTTTGACCTTGCCTCTCCTTGCCATGAACCTCCTTATAGCCCGGAGGATAGAATCTGACGAGAGATCCTGTGAAATTTCCAAGTGAACCGCACGAACTGCCATACATGTGAAGATAACTCCATATCTTTTGGTCTGTTTTCGTCCTCTTCCCATTGTTATATAGTATGGCCCAAAACAATCAACTCCCACGCACGTAAAAGCGGGACCACTCTCCATGACTCTCGGATATGGTAAATCAGCCATTCTCTGCTGAATGGGCTGTCCCTGAACTCTTCTACACACGAAGCATTTACCGATTATACGTCGAACGGTAGAGTACCCCCTGATGATCCAATACTTTTCCCTTGTCCATGCTAAGACAGTTGAAACACCTAAATGCCCAGCGCGATCATGAATGTCCTGTACCAGTAATTCTGTCACATGATGCGTAGAAGGCATCAACATTGGATGCATGCTATCGTAAGGCAAGGTTGCTCTATTTAACCTACCACCAACTCTAATAAGCCCGTTATCGAGGAACACACCTAACTTCACTAACCTACTATCCTTACGAACATACTCACCTTTTTTCAATCTGTCGTATTCTTCTCTGAAACCCTCCTTTTGTACGGCTCTTATGATGGATCTTTCGGCACTCTCACGCTCATTAACAGAGAGAATGGTTCTATCCTTCACACATCTACCATTCGCTATATAATTTTTGAATCGTGCTAACCATGACACGGCTCGGACTAACCTTCTCCAATTTGAATATCTTTCAGCCATTTCGCTCAGAAAGCATGTCCTATTTCCAGTTCTGAGAACTGGAACAATTTTTATTTCCGGATCTTCTGTTTCATTGTCCTCTTCTTCTCGACTTCTTTCCATTGGCCATTGAGACTCCTCTTCCAGCAGAAATTTTGGCCCCACGCGCCATCTATCGGTACATACACCACGGGATCCGTCATCAGCAGGATTCGATGCAGTATCAACATAATGCCACTCGTTAATATCCGTTCTTCTTTTTATCTCAGAAACTCTATTAGCAACGAACGCATGGAATCGCACTCTTTCGTTGCGTAAGTAGCGCAAAACGGTCATGCTGTCCGTCCATAGGAAAACTTTGTCGAACTTGATCCCAAGGGTGCCCCGAATTTTACTATTCAGACGAGCTGCCAGGGTAGACGCGACTAACTCTAACCTGGGCACACTCACATACTTACTGGGATTAACCTTAGACTTTCCCAGGATGAATATGCACCTCTTCTCTCCATTTGTCAGAATTAATCTAGCGTACGCAACAGCAGCGTGGCCCAATTCACTTGCATCACCAAATATGTGCAGCTGAACTCCTATCACTCTGTCGGAACCAATTAAATTACGTTGTACTCGCATACTTTCAAGGGCGTTTAAACCTGTCAACCAGCACTTCACCCTATCAATATCCACCTGTAACAGCCTCTCATCCCAATTTTGAACTCCGTCTCTTCGGATTATTTCTTGAAAAATGAGCCGCCCCTGAAGCACAAGAGGTGCTACAATTCCCAAAGGATCATATATCTTGGCAATCGTGGACAATAACTCCCGTTTTGTATGTACTTCACCTTTTAAATCTACCTGAACTACCCCCAACTCGTCCTCAATCTTATCCCAGACAACTCCTAAGACTTTCTGAGTGACAACTATCCCCAGTTCTTCCCCTAAATCCTTGTTGATCCCTCGCACATTACTACTAAACTTTCTCAGCGAGAATCCCCCATACAAACATAACTCACTTAACTCAACTGCCGTGCGATGTAATGACACTGGGTCATTCCCGGCACATAAACAATCATCCACGTAAAAGTTTTCCCTCAAAACTTTGCTGGCAGAACCAGATTGCTCCTCTCCTACGTCATCGGCAACGCGTCTCAAAGCGTAATTTGCTATGCTTGGCGAGGAAGTTGCACCGAAGAGATGTACAGCCATCCTGTATTCAGCCATGACACCATCAACTACACCACCTTCCCACCAGAAGAATCGCAAGAAATCACGGTGATCTAGAGGAACCCTAACCTGGTGAAACATAGCGTTAACGTCTGCGGTGAACGCGTGGTCTCCCTCCCTAAATCTCAAGAGCACATCTAGTAGTTGTGTAGCCAAATCGGGACCTTGAAGCAGTAAGTCATTAAGGGCTATTGAACTCACCTTTGAAGCGCAGTCAAATACCACTCTCACCTTATCTGGTTTACTGGGATGTCTCACTGAAAAATGTGCAAGATACCATTTACCCCTCGTTCCGTCAGATACCTTTTCAGCATAACCCTTAGTTATCATGTCTTCCACACATTCTTCATAGTGTTTTCTCATATCTATATCTTTTTCTAATTTCTTTTTCAGTCCAACAGCTCGTCTCAAAGCTGCACCACGACTATCCGGTATACCTTGTTCAATATCTCTAAGCGGAAGAGGAATCTCGTAATGTCCATTCACTCTTCTACAACCCTCCTCAACTATTTCTAACCATTGCTCATCTTCTCTTGATAAACCCAGTTTGTCATCATTTAGCCCTTCGAATCCCCTCTCGAAAGCATCATTTATTAAACTACTTAGTTCCCCCTTATCCACGCGAACTTTATTAACTGTTATTCGCTTTCCTGCCCTATTTCCCAATAAGCCCACAACACACCATCCCAGTCTGGTTCTTATAGCATAAGGATCTCCTATATTTTGTGAAGGTCTCACCTCTAATGGTTCCTGAGCACCCAAGGCATTCGTCCCCAACATTAAATCGATATCGCCCGGTGGCTGCACTGCTATTCCCTTTAGATGATCCCAACCACTAACTTTCTCTCCCCAAACATCTTCCACACAAATAGGTATCCTATTAACTGCATATACAGGAGGAAGAGTTAGCCATTCATTTTCATTCTTACCCTTCACCATCAAACCCGACACCAAGGTAGTGCGTTCACGTCTTCGGTCATGCAAAGTCTCCGTACAGAGGTCGACTTCATGCATATCTTCTCGTCGCACTCCCAACTTTTCCAATAGTCTTATTGTGCAAAAAGATACAGCGCTCCCCTGATCCAGGAAGGCCGAGGTGATCGCTTCATTGCCTCTACTGTCTTTAACAACCACTGGCAACACAGCCATACTCCCCACTTCGGCACAAGCACCAGAGGAAACACTACCTATTGGTACACTTTCGTCTCTTCTCGGTGTGACTTCAGGAGCATCTGCCCAGAATTCTCTACTACCTCTTTGTCCCTCCTTGTGTGAGTATTCTCGCCAATTAACACTGCTAGAGAGAGGACTCTCGGACTCCCATCTGCTTCCTTGATTACTATCTACATGAAGTAAGCTATGATGATACCTTGTACAACTAGCACACTTCTTAGGTGTAGGGCACTTGCCAGCCCCATGTCCGACATTCAAGCATATGAAACACGCCTTCAATCTCTTTATCACTTCGTGACGTCTATTGCCACACAGATTTCTAAACCCGTTACAATAATCTACAATATGAGAGCCCTTACAAAAAATACATAACTCACCTCCACTATATTCTCTTCCAAATTCTTTCCCACCTCTCAACTGAGTATCAGAATCTCCTTTACCCTGATCTTTCTGAAAAGATTCATTGGAAACTACATTAATAGGAACTCTCTTTCTAACGCCGCTAACTTTCCCCATTTGTTCTTCAGCTGCACGTTGCATGGCGGCTTTACCGAATAACGGGTCAGAATCCATTCTAGCAACCCTTTCCACGAAACAAACTAGACTGTCGTATCCCAAATATTCCCCATGCTCATATCTTCTCTCAGCAGAAAGGTTTCTCCATTTTTCTTGTAATGAATATGGTAATTTACTTACTAATGATCTAAGAGTTTTCGGGTGTTCAAGTTCAGACTGACCATATGGAATTCTATCCATCACGTTCATAGTAAGTCTCAGAGATACGGCGTAAGACTTCAAGCCTTCTACGTCATCTCGAGCAACCGAAGGTCTAGATAAGAGACTATCGATAAATTCTGCTCCAATCTTCTCCGGTGCCCCATATTTCTGGTCATACCATTTCCAGATCTCATGAAAACCTTTTTGTGGTGTCATATATAGTGCCGCTTTTACTAGCTCTCTCGGTTCCCCCCTTGTATATTGATATATATAATGCAGCTTCTCTTCATAACTCAAAGACTCTGACCTATTTATCTCCTGCATGGACCCTTTGAAAATAGTATATTGTGCCGCATCGCCACTAAATAACTCTATTTCGTGCTTAGGTAATCCAATCCTAACATTACTTGCAATTAACTCACGCAATAAGTTATCTTTAGATCCGAAATCAATTTCATCAGTCCTTGCAGCATTTACCTTTGGATCACCAATATTCTCTCTCAATGAACGTGGTTCCTTTTGCTTTACCTTATTATCACATTCACTTTTCACTGGCACTTTTCTTCTACTGTCAGTTCCATTAGATGTTTTCTGATCTTGAACTCCAAGACTGAATTCTTTCTTTTTATACGGTTGTCGGCTCAAAATATCTTCAATATTTAGGCGCTGCAAAGGAGTTTCAACTTTCTGAACTGCTTCCATGTCAAACTCTTCAAACTTTGCCCAAGCATCAGCTTCCACTCTGAGAGCCTCCTCCCGAGATTCTCTCTCAAGCGCCCTTATCTCTGCTGCCAATTCCATCTCTTGTAATTGTTCTTGAATTTCTAAGTTCTTCCTTTCTTCTTCCATACGCCTCTTCTCTTCCTCTATTTCCCTTTCTTTTATTCTTCTTTCTTCATCCAATTTTCTTTGAACTTCCACTTTTGCTCGACGATGCTGCTCTTTCAACCTTTCAATGTGTTCAAGTTTAGCATCCTTCGTTATCTGCACAGCTCGTTTTACCTCTAGTTCTCTTCTCTTTTCTAAAGCTGACGCAGAAGACATACCTGACCCACAACGAGATGTTACCGACCCCGCTCGTCTACTCCGTACCGATACCTGAGAGCCACACTCTCTACCTACCTGCGAAACGCTATCGTCTGGCGAAACTTCCTCCATACCATTACCTCTTCCTATACTAACTCTATCTCCTACTTCACTACTCATGTTGTTCTTCCTATGTGAGCCTCGACTTACTCAGGACATATTGTCTTCCCCAATGCTCCCCTTACTCTTTTCTTTGAGTGCTTCAGTCTCGATGTCTTCGAAATTAATTTCCCTTTCTATCAATATAGCCTGCAACCGGCTCAATAAGTCGCTTTTACTACCTGACGAGGATACATCTAAATGTCGCAATACAACCTTCAGATCTTGTATGTTTAGCCTATCCATAGCAGATACAATCCCTCACTAATACTTAGAAAATTGTCTTAGAATTACAGAGTTACAAAGTAAGTTACACCAGCAACACTCCTACACCAGCAACACTCCTACACCAGCAACACTCCTACACCAGCAACACTCCTACACCAGCAACACTCCTACACCAGCAACACTCCTACACCAGCAACACTCCTACACCAGCAACACTCCTACACCAGCAACACTCCTACACCAGCAACACTCCTACACCAGCAACACTCCTACACCAGCAACACTCCTACACCAGCAACACTCCTACACCAGCAACACTCCTACACCAGCAACACTCCTACACCAACATGTAACAATTAAATTCAGGATAGATCAAATTCATTTTAGAAATATGAATTATTGCACACTAATAATAAATAATAATTACGTTGGAGAACCTTCAATTAGCCTCGTATATGGTTATAAATAAATACTAAATATGAATGAATGGAGCTAGCTATAATGTAAAATAGAATTAGATTATATCATTATGGTGCAATAAATTGAAGTCAAAATTAACTAGTTATCAATTTCGACAGCTTTAATCACCAAGGTAATGGTTATCAGGTTATGTATGGTGATTACTATATTGTTATAAATTAGATATGATCAAAATATTAATCTATGTCGTGAAAGTAGGTTGGCAACTGTGTCACTCTCCTATACCGGAAATAGGTACGTGAATACTAGCTAGATTCGGACTGAATAATAGCTACTTCGTACTAGCCTAGTAGGTACATATTATAATAGGTGTAAAGTCAAAGCGAAATGAAAATTTAGGCTCCTTCAAAATGAATGGTTTGAGAGTGAAATATATATATATATATATATATATATATATAGGTATCACTTCTTCTGACACCTCACTTTCCTCCTCTTGAGTCACAGTCCATCCGTGCTCCCCCCAAGGATGAACACCGTAGTCAGTACTGTCAGTTGGGGAGGGGGAGCAAAACGACAGTTACCTCTAAGTTTTATTCAATCTTGGTTTACAGGTGTAAATTGCGGTACTGCAAACAAAATAGTTAACATCAGAATTTATAAGGAATAGATTTTAAGTAACAAACAACTTTTATTAGCATTAAGAAACGAAACAATTTTAACCCTAAACTTTCAGATAAACTAAGGAATACATTTTTAAGATTAGTTATTTATCTTCGATAAAGCAACCGTAAGTAATAGGTGCATTTCACCTAGTTAATTCTCCACAATGAGTACCTTTAAGAATTCACACTTTTCATGAATTCACAACAAAACAAACTTATCGAAACTATAGAGACACCATCTCACCTGACTAATATTCACTCCGGCTTCCTTCACCAACTGATCCAGCTTTTACCCAAATTATGACTTTCACTCAAGAAATGGGATTCAGACTCATAATAAGGCACTATGACACCTAATCATTAGCCAACATTAAGAATTGAGAGAACAACTAAACGCCTGTAGATAAACTTAATCAACCAAACAGCCGGTCTACCGCACACCCACGCCTAAGCGTGCGTGAGCAGCAGACCGGCGCACATCCTACACTTACAGATTCAAAACAAAAACTGAATTGAAAAATGCTGCGTCACAGGCCACAGCGCCGGTGACCAAAAAACTGAACGCGGAAGAAAATCACGCTTGAATACATTGTTGGAACTATGCATTCAACAAATAGTGTACATTAGTGTGTGATTATAATAGTGTACATTAGTGTGTGATTATAATAGTGTACATTAGTGTGTGATTATAATAGTGTACATTAGTGTGTGATTATAATTGAGTACATTAGTGTGTGATTATAAAAGAGTACATTAGTGTGTGATTACAATAGTGTACATTAGTGTGTGATTACAATAGTGTACATTAGTGTGTGATTACAATAGTGTACATTAGTGTGTGATTACAATAGTGTACATAAGTGTGTGATTACAATAGTGTACATTAGTGTGTGATTATAATAGTGTACATTAGTGTGTGATTATAATAGAGTACATTAGTGTGTGATTATAATAGTGTACATTAGTGTGTGATTATAATTGAGTACATTAGTGTGTGATTATAAAAGAGTACATTAGTGTGTGATTACAAAAGTGTACATTAGTGTGTGATTACAATAGTGTACATTAGTGTGTGATTACAATAGTGTACATTAGTGTGTGATTACAATAGTGTACATAAGTGTGTGATTACAATAGTGTACATTAGTGTGTGATTATAATAGTGTACATTAGTGTGTGATTATAATAGAGTACATTAGTGTGTGATTACAATAGTGTACATTAGTGTGTGATTATAATAGTGTACATTAGTGTGTGATTACAATAGTGTACATTAGTGTGTGATTACAATAGTGTACATTAGTGTGTGATTACAATAGTGTACATTAGTGTGTGATTATAATAGAGTACATTAGTGTGTGATTACAATAGAGTACATTAGTGTTTGATTACAATAGAGTACATTAGTGTGTGAATACAATAGTGTACATTAGTGTGTGATTACAATAGTGTACATTAGTGTGTGATTACAATAGTGTACATTAGTGTGTGATTACAATAGTGTACATTAGTGTGTGATTACAATAGTGTACATTAGTGTGTGATTACAATAGAGTACATTAGTGTGTGATTATAATAGAGTACATTAGTGTGTGATTATAATAGAGTACATTAGTGTGTGATTATAATAGTGTACATTAGTGTGTGATTATAATAGAGTACATTAGTGTGTGATTATAATAGAGTACATTAGTGTGTGATTAAAATAGAGTACATTAGTGTGTGATTACAATAGTGTACATTAGTGTGTGATTACAATAGTGTACATTAGTGTGTGATTATAATAGTGTACATTAGTGTGTGATTATAAAAGAGTACATTAGTGTGTGATTACAATAGTGTACATTAGTGTGTGATTACAATAGTGTACATTAGTGTGTGATTATAATAGAGTACATTAGTGTGTGATTACAATAGTGTACATTAGTGTGTGATTACAATAGTGTACATTAGTGTGTGATTATATAAGAGTACATTAGTGTGTGATTACAATAGAGTACATTAGTGTGTGATTATAAAAGAGTACATTAGTGTGTGATTACAATAGAGTACATTAGTGTGTGATTACAATAGTGTACATTAGTGTGTGATTATAAAAGAGTACATTAGTGTGTGATTACAATAGAGTACATTAGTGTGTGATTACAATAGTGTACATTAGTGTGTGATTACAATAGTGTACATTAGTGTGTGATTACAATAGTGTACATTAGTGTGTGATTACAATAGTGTACATTAGTGTGTGATTATAATAGTGTACATTAGTGTGTGATTATAATAGTGTACATTAGTGTGTGATTATAAAAGAGTACATTAGTGTGTGATTACAATAGAGTACATTAGTGTGTAATTATAAAAGAGTACATTAGTGTGTGATTACAATAGAGTACATTAGTGTGTGATTACAATAGAGTACATTAGTGTGTGATTACAATAGTGTACATTAGTGTGTGATTACAATAGTGTACATTAGTGTGTGATTACAATAGTGTACATTAGTGTGTGATTATAATAGTGTACATTAGTGTGTGATTATAATAGTGTACATTAGTGTGTGATTATAAAAGAGTACATTAGTGTGTGATTACAATAGTGTACATTAGTGTGTGATTATAATAGAGTACATTAGTGTGTGATTACAATAGTGTACATTAGTGTGTGATTATAATAGAGTACATTAGTGTGTGATTATAATAGAGTACATTAGTGTGTGATTACAATAGTGTACATTAGTGTGTGATTACAATAGTGTACATTAGTGTGTGATTACAATAGTGTACATTAGTGTGTGATTACAATAGTGTACATTAGTGTGTGATTATAATAGTGTACATTAGTGTGTGATTACAATAGTGTACATTAGTGTGTGATTACAATAGAGTACATTAGTGTGTGATTACAATTGTGTACATTAGTGTGTGATTATAATAGTGTACATTAGTGTGTGATTATAAAAGAGTACATTAGTGTGTGATTACAATAGTGTACATTAGTGTGTGATTATAATAGTGTACATTAGTGTGTGATGACAATAGAGTACATTAGTGTGTGATTACAATAGTGTACATTAGTGTGTGATTACAATAGTGTACATTAGTGTGTGATTATAATAGTGTACATTAGTGTGTGATTACAATAGTGTACATTAGTGTGTGATTATAATAGAGTACATTAGTGTGTGATTACAATAGTGTACATTAGTGTGTGATTACAATAGTGTACATTAGTGTGTGATTATATAAGAGTACATTAGTGTGTGATTACAATAGAGTACATTAGTGTGTGATTACAATAGTGTACATTAGTGTGTGATTATAATAGAGTACATTAGTGTGTGATTACAATAGTGTACATTAGTGTGTGATTACAATAGTGTACATTAGTGTGTGATTATATAAGAGTACATTAGTGTGTGATTACAATAGAGTACATTAGTGTGTGATTATAAAAGAGTACATTAGTGTGTGATTACAATAGAGTACATTAGTGTGTGATTACAATAGTGTACATTAGTGTGTGATTATAAAAGAGTACATTAGTGTGTGATTACAATAGAGTACATTAGTGTGTGATTACAATAGTGTACATTAGTGTGTGATTATAATAGTGTACATTAGTGTGTGATTACAATAGTGTACATTAGTGTGTGATTATAATAGTGTACATTAGTGTGTGATTATAATAGTGTACATTAGTGTGTGATTATAAAAGAGTACATTAGTGTGTGATTACAATAGTGTACATTAGTGTGTGATTATAATAGAGTACATTAGTGTGTGATTACAATAGTGTACATTAGTGTGTGATTATAATAGAGTACATTAGTGTGTGATTATAATAGAGTACATTAGTGTGTGATTATAATAGAGTACATTAGTGTGTGATTACAATAGTGTACATTAGTGTGTGATTACAATAGTGTACATTAGTGTGTGATTACAATAGTGTACATTAGTGTGTGATTACAATAGTGTACATTAGTGTGTGATTACAATAGTGTACATTAGTGTGTGATTATAATAGAGTACATTAGTGTGTGATTACAATAGAGTACATTAGTGTGTGATTACAATAGTGTACATTAGTGTGTGATTATAATAGAGTACATTAGTGTGTGATTATAATAGAGTACATTAGTGTGTGATTACAATAGAGTGCATTAGTGTGTGATTACAATAGTGTACATTAGTGTGTGATTATAATAGAGTACATTAGTGTGTGATTACAATAGTGTACATTAGTGTGTGATTATAATAGAGTACATTAGTGTGTGATTATAATAGAGTACATTAGTGTGTGAATACAATAGTGTACATTAGTGTGTGATTACAATAGAGTACATTAGTGTGTGATTACAATAGTGTACATTAGTGAGTGATTACAATAGAGTACATTAATGTGTGATTACAATAGTGTACATTAGTGTGTGATTACAATAGAGTACATTAGTGTTTGATTACAATAGTGTACATTAGTTTGTGATTACAATAGTGTACATTAGTGTGTGATTATAAAAGAGTACATTAGTGTGTGATTACAATAGTGTACATTAGTGTGTGATTATAATAGAGTACATTAGTGTGTGATTACAATAGTGTACATTAGTGTGTGATTACAATAGAGTACATTAGTGTGTGATTACAATAGTGTATATTAGTGTGTGATTATAATAGAGTACATTAGTGTGTGATTACAATAGTGTACATTAGTGTGTGATTACAATAGTGTACATTAGTGTGTGATTATAATAGAGTACATTAGTGTGTGATTACAATAGAGTACATTAGTGTGTGATTACAATATTGAACATTAGTGTGTGATTATAATAGTGTACATTAGTGTGTGATTATAATAGAGTACATTAGTGTGTGATTACAATAGTGTACATTAGTGTGTGATTATAATAGAGTACATTAGTGTGTGATTACAATAGAGTACATTAGTGTGTGATTACAATAGTGTACATTAGTGTTTGATTATAATAGTGTACATTAGTGTGTGATTATAATAGAGTACATTAGTGTGTGATTATAATAGTGTACATTAGTGTGTGATTACAATAGTGTACATTAGTGTGTGATTATAAAAGAGTACATTAGTGTGTGATTATAAAAGAGTACATTAGTGTGTGATTATAAAAGAGTACATTAGTGTGTGATTACAATAGAGTACATTAGTGTGTGATTACAATAGTGTACATTAGTGTGTGATTACAATAGTGTACATTAGTGTGTGATTATAATAGTGTACATTAGTGTGTGATTATAATAGTGTACATTAGTGTGTGATTATAAAAGAGTACATTAGTGTGTGATTACAATAGTGTACATTAGTGTGTGATTATAATAGTGTACATTAGTGTGTGATTATAATAGATTACATTAGTGTGTGATTACAATAGTGTACATTAGTGTGTGATTACAATAGTGTACATTAGTGTGAGATTATAATAGAGTACATTAGTGTGTGATTACAATAGTGTACATTAGTGTATGATTATAATAGAGTACATTAGTGTGTGATTACAATAGTGTACATTAGTGTGTGATTACAATAGAGTACATTAGTGTGTGATTACAATAGTGTATATTAGTGTGTGATTATAATAGAGTACATTAGTGTGTGATTACAATACTGTACATTAGTGTGTGATTACAATAGTGTACATTAGTGTGTGATTATAATAGAGTACATTAGTGTGTGATTACAATAGAGTACATTAGTGTGTGATTACAATAGTGAACATTAGTGTGTGATTATAATAGTGTACATTAGTGTGTGATTATAATAGAGTACATTAGTGTGTGATTATAATAGTGTACATTAGTGTGTGATTACAATAGTGTACATTAGTGTGTGATTATAAAAGAGTACATTAGTGTGTGATTACAATAGTGTACATTAGTGTGTGATTATAAAAGAGTACATTAGTGTGTGATTACAATAGAGTACATTAGTGTGTGATTACAATAGTGTACATTAGTGTGTGATTACAATAGTGTACATTAGTGTGTGATTACAATAGTGTACATTAGTGTGTGATTACAATAGAGTACATTAGTGTGTGATTACAATAGTGTACATTAGTGTGTGATTATAATAGAGTACATTAGTGTGTGATTACAATAGTGTACATTAGTGTGTGATTACAATAGTGTACATTAGTGTGTGATTATAATAGAGTACATTAGTGTGTGTTTACAATAGAGTACATTAGTGTGTGATTACAATAGTGTACATTAGTGTTTGATTATAATAGTGTACATTAGTGTGTGATTATAATAGAGTACATTAGTGTGTGATTATAATAGTGTACATTAGTGTGTGATTACAATAGTGTACATTAGTGTGTGATTATAAAAGAGTACATTAGTGTGTGATTATAAAAGAGTACATTAGTGTGTGATTATAAAAGAGTACATTAGTGTGTGATTACAATAGAGTACATTTGTGTGTGATTACAATAGTGTACATTAGTGTGTGATTACAATAGTGTACATTAGTGTGTGATTATAATAGTGTACATTAGTGTGTGATTATAAAAGTGTACATTAGTGTGTGATTATAAAAGAGTACATTAGTGTGTGATTACAATAGTGTACATTAGTGTGTGATTATAATAGTGTACATTAGTGTGTGATTATAATAGATTACATTAGTGTGTGATTACAATAGTGTACATTAGTGTGTGATTACAATAGTGTACATTAGTGTGTGATTATAATAGAGTACATTAGTGTGTGATTACAATAGTGTACATTAGTGTGTGATTATAATAGAGTACATTAGTGTGTGATTACAATAGTGTACATTAGTGTGTGATTATAAAAGAGTACATTAGTGTGTGATTACAATAGAGTACATTAGTGTGTGATTACAATAGTGTACATTAGTGTGTGATTATAATAGAGTACATTAGTGTGTGATTACAATAGTGTACATTAGTGTGTGATTATAATAGAGTACATTAGAGTGTGATTACAATAGTGTACATTAGTGTGTGATTATAATAGAGTACATTAGTGTGTGATTACAATAGTGTACATTAGTGTGTGATTACAATAGAGTACATTAGTGTGTGATTACAATAGTGTACATTAGTGTGTGATTACAATAGTGTACATTAGTGTGTGATTATAATAGAGTACATTAGTGTGTGATTATAATAGAGTACATTAGTGTGTGATTATAATAGTGTACATTAGTGTGTGATTACAATAGTGTACATTAGTGTGTGATTATAATAGAGTACATTAGTGTGTGATTATAATAGAGTACATTAGTGTGTGATTATAATAGAGTACATTAGTGTGTGATTACAATAGTGTACATTAGTGTGTGATTACAATAGTGTACATTAGTGTGTGATTATAATAGAGTACATTAGTGTGTGATTATAATAGAGTACATTAGTGTGTGATTATAATAGAGTACATTAGTGTGTGATTATAATAGAGTACATTAGTGTGTGATTATAATAGAGTACATTAGTGTGTGATTACAATAGTGTACATTAGTGTGTGATTACAATAGTGTACATTAGTGTGTGATTATAATAGAGTACATTAGTGTGTGATTACAATAGTGTACATTAGTGTGTGATTACAATAGTGTACATTAGTGTGTGATTATAATAGAGTACATTAGTGTGTGATTACAATAGAGTACATTAGTGTGTGATTACAATAGTGTACATTAGTGTTTGATTATAATAGTGTACATTAGTGTGTGATTATAATAGAGTACATTAGTGTGTGATTATAATAGTGTACATTAGTGTGTGATTACAATAGTGTACATTAGTGTGTGATTATAAAAGAGTACATTAGTGTGTGATTATAAAAGAGTACATTAGTGTGTGATTATAAAAGAGTACATTAGTGTGTGATTACAATAGAGTACATTAGTGTGTGATTACAATAGTGTACATTAGTGTGTGATTACAATAGTGTACATTAGTGTTTGATTATAATAGTGTACATTAGTGTGTGATTATAATAGTGTACATTAGTGTGTGATTATAAAAGAGTACATTAGTGTGTGATTACAATAGTGTACATTAGTGTGTGATTATAATAGTGTACATTAGTGTGTGATTATAATAGATTACATTAGTGTGTGATTACAATAGTGTACATTAGTGTGTGATTACAATAGTGTACATTAGTGTGTGATTATAATAGAGTACATTAGTGTGTGATTACAATAGTGTACATTAGTGTGTGATTTTAATAGAGTACATTAGTGTGTGATTACAATAGTGTACATTAGTGTGTGATTATAATAGAGTACATTATTGTGTGATTACAATAGTGTACATTAGTGTGTGATTATAAAAGAGTACATTAGTGTGTGATTACAATAGAGTACATTAGTGTGTGATTACAATAGTGTACATTAGTGTGTGATTATAATAGAGTACATTAGTGT
This sequence comes from Caprella mutica, assembly GCA_947561585.1. Taxonomy (NCBI): domain Eukaryota; kingdom Metazoa; phylum Arthropoda; class Malacostraca; order Amphipoda; family Caprellidae; genus Caprella; species Caprella mutica. The sequence goes on along the minus strand of CANNZV010004341.1, from coordinate 12,645 downwards.
GTGATTACAATAGTGTACATTAGTGTGTGATTATAATAGAGTACATTAGTGTGTGATTACAATAGTGTACATTAGTGTGTGATTATAATAGAGTACATTAGTGTGTGATTACAATAGTGTACATTAGTGTGTGATTACAATAGAGTACATTAGTGTGTGATTACAATAGTGTACATTAGTGTGTGATTACAATAGTGTACATTAGTGTGTAATTATAATAGAGTACATTAGTGTGTGATTATAATAGAGTACATTAGTGTGTGATTATAATAGTGTACATTAGTGTGTGATTACAATAGTGTACATTAGTGTGTGATTATAATAGAGTACATTAGTGTGTGATTATAATAGAGTACATTAGTGTGTGATTATAATAGTGTACATTAGTGTGTGATTACAATAGTGTACATTAGTGTGTGATTATAATAGAGTACATTAGTGTGTGATTATAATAGAGTACATTAGTGTGTGATTATAATAGAGTACATTAGTGTGTGATTACAATAGTGTACATTAGTGTGTGATTACAATAGTGTACATTAGTGTGTGATTATAATAGAGTACATTAGTGTGTGATTATAATAGAGTACATTAGTGTGTGATTATAATAGAGTACATTAGTGTGTGATTATAATAGAGTACATTAGTGTGTGATTATAATAGAGTACATTAGTGTGTGATTACAATAGTGTACATTAGTGTGTGATTACAATAGTGTACATTAGTGTGTGATTATAATAGAGTACATTAGTGTGTGATTACAATAGTGTACATTAGTGTGTGATTACAATAGTGTACATTAGTGTGTGATTATAATAGAGTACATTAGTGTGTGATTACAATAGAGTACATTAGTGTGTGATTACAATAGTGTACATTAGTGTTTGATTATAATAGTGTACATTAGTGTGTGATTATAATAGAGTACATTAGTGTGTGATTATAATAGTGTACATTAGTGTGTGATTACAATAGTGTACATTAGTGTGTGATTATAAAAGAGTACATTAGTGTGTGATTATAAAAGAGTACATTAGTGTGTGATTATAAAAGAGTACATTAGTGTGTGATTACAATAGAGTACATTAGTGTGTGATTACAATAGTGTACATTAGTGTGTGATTACAATAGTGTACATTAGTGTTTGATTATAATAGTGTACATTAGTGTGTGATTATAATAGTGTACATTAGTGTGTGATTATAAAAGAGTACATTAGTGTGTGATTACAATAGTGTACATTAGTGTGTGATTATAATAGTGTACATTAGTGTGTGATTATAATAGATTACATTAGTGTGTGATTACAATAGTGTACATTAGTGTGTGATTACAATAGTGTACATTAGTGTGTGATTATAATAGAGTACATTAGTGTGTGATTACAATAGTGTACATTAGTGTGTGATTATAATAGACTACATTAGTGTGTGATTACAATAGTGTACATTAGTGTGTGATTATAATAGAGTACATTAGTGTGTGATTACAATAGTGTACATTAGTGTGTGATTATAAAAGAGTACATTAGTGTGTGATTACAATAGAGTACATTAGTGTGTGATTACAATAGTGTACATTAGTGTGTGATTATAATAGAGTACATTAGTGTGTGATTACAATAGTGTACATTAGTGTGTGATTATAATAGAGTACATTAGTGTGTGATTACAATAGTGTACATTAGTGTGTGATTATAATAGAGTACATTAGTGTGTGATTACAATAGTGTACATTAGTGTGTGATTACAATAGAGTACATTAGTGTGTGATTACAATAGTGTACATTAGTGTGTGATTACAATAGTGTACATTAGTGTGTGATTATAATAGAGTACATTAGTGTGTGATTATAATAGAGTACATTAGTGTGTGATTATAATAGTGTACATTAGTGTGTGATTACAATAGTGTACATTAGTGTGTGATTATAATAGAGTACATTAGTGTGTGATTATAATAGAGTACATTAGTGTGTGATTATAATAGAGTACATTAGTGTGTGATTACAATAGTGTACATTAGTGTGTGATTACAATAGTGTACATTAGTGTGTGATTATAATAGAGTACATTAGTGTCTGATTATAATAGAGTACATTAGTGTGTGATTATAATAGAGTACATTAGTGTGTGATTATAATAGAGTACATTAGTGTGTGATTATAATAGAGTACATTAGTGTGTGATTACAATAGTGTACATTAGTGTGTGATTACAATAGTGTACATTAGTGTGTGATTATAATAGAGTACATTAGTGTGTGATTATAATAGAGTACATTAGTGTGTGATTACAATAGTGTACATTAGTGTGTGATTATAATAAAGTACATTAGTGTGTGATTATAATAGAGTACATTAGTGTGTGATTACAATAGTGTACATTAGTGTGTGATTATAATAGAGTACATTAGTGTGTGATTACAATAGTGTACATTAGTGTGTGATTACAATAGTGTACATTAGTGTGTGATTATAATAAAGTACATTAGTGTGTGATTATAATAGAGTACATTAGTGTGTGATTATAATAGAGTACATTAGTGTGTGATTACAATAGTGTACATTAGTGTGTGATTACAATAGTGTACATTAGTGTGTGATTATAATAAAGTACATTAGTGTGTGATTATAATAGAGTACATTAGTGTGTGATTACAATAGTGTACATTAGTGTGTGATTATAATAGAGTACATTAGTGTGTGATTATAATTGCAAAATAATTTTCATTTGTGTTTTTTACTTTTCATGTCGTATTTAATTTCAAATAACTTTTGATATGATATCAAATTAACTTAATATTCATCATTTAGATTGTCATTGTATCCTGTCTTTGTTACTGTATCCTATCTTTGTTATTGTATCCTATCTTTGCTACTGTATCCTATCTTTGTTACTGTATCCTATCTTTGTTACTGTATCCTATCTTTGTTATTGTATCCTATCTTTGTTATTGTATCCTATCTTTGTTACTGTATCCTTTCTTTGTTATTGTATCCTATCTTTGTTACTGTATCCTATCTTTGTTACTGTATCCATTCTTTGTTATTGTATCCTATCTTTGTTACTGTATCCTATCTTTGTTACTGTATCCTATTTTTGTTACTGTATCCTATCTTTGTTATTGTATCCTATCTTTGTTACTGTATCCTATCTTTGTTACTGTATCCTATCTTTGTTACTGTATCCTATCTTTGTTACTGTATTCTATCTTTGTTACTGTATCCTATCTTTGTTACTGTATCCTATCTTTGTTACTGTATCCTATCTTTGTTACTGTATCCTATCTTTGTTATTGTATCCTATCTTTGTTATTGTATCCTATCTTTGTTATTGTATCCTATCTTTGTTACTGTATCCTTTCTTTGTTATTGTATCCTATCTTTGTTACTGTATCCTATCTTTGTTACTGTATCCATTCTTTGTTATTGTATCCTATCTTTGTTACTGTATCCTATCTTTGTTACTGTATCCTATCTTTGTTACTGTATCCCATCTTTGTTACTGTATCCTATCTTTGTTATTGTATCCTATCTTTGTTACTGTATCCTATCTTTGTTATTGTATCCTATCTTTGTTATTGTATCCTATCTTTGTTATTGTATCCTATCTTTGTTACTGTATCCTTTCTTTGTTATTGTATCCTATCTTTGTTATTGTATCCTATCTTTGTTACTGTATCCTTTCTTTGTTATTGTATCCTATCTTTGTTACTGTATCCTATCTTTGTTACTGTATCCTATCTTTGTTACTGTATCCTATCTTTGTTATTGTATCCTATCTTTGTTATTGTATCCTATCTTTGTTATTGTATCCTATCTTTGTTACTGTATCCTATCTTTGTTATTTTATCCTATCTTTGTTACTGTATCCTATCTTTGTTACTGTATCCATTCTTTGTTATTGTATCCTATCTTTGTTACTGTATCCTATCTTTGTTACTGTATCCTATCTTTGTTATTGTATCCTATCTTTGTTACTGTATCCTATCTTTGTTACTGTATCCTATCTTTGTTACTGTATCCTATCTTTGTTATTGTATCCTATCTTTGTTATTGTATCCTATCTTTGTTATTGTATCCTATCTTTGTTACTGTATCCTATCTTTGTTATTGTATCCTATCTTTGTTACTGTATCCTATCTTTGTTACTGTATCCATTCTTTGTTATTGTATCCTATCTTTGTTACTGTATCCTATCTTTGTTACTGTATCCTATCTTTGTTACTGTATCCTATCTTTGTCATTGTATCCTATCTTTGTCATTGTATCCTATCTTTGTCATTGTATCCTATCTTTGTTACTGTATCCTATCTTTGTCATTATATCCTATCTTTGTCATTGTATCCTATCTTTGTCATTGTATCCTATCTTTGTCATTGTATCCTATCTTTGTTACTGTATCCTATCTTTGTTACTGTTTCCTATCTTTGTTACTGTATCCTATCTTTGTTATTGTATCCTATCTTTGTTACTGTATCCTATCTTTGTTACTGTATCCATTCTTTGTTATTGTATCCTATCTTTGTTACTGTATCCTATCTTTGTTATTGTATCCTATCTTTGTTATTGTATCCTATCTTTGTTATTGTATCCTATCTTTGTTACTGTATCCTATCTTTGTTATTGTATCCTATCTTTGTCATTGTATCCTATCTTTGTCATTGTATCCTATCTTTGTCATTGTATCCTATCTTTGTCATTGTATCCTATCTTTGTTACTGTATCCTATCTTTGTCATTGTATCCTATCTTTGTCATTGTATCCTATCTTTGTTACTGTATCCTATCTTTGTCATTGTATCCTATCTTTGTCATTGTATCCGATCTTTGTCATTGTATCCTATCTTTGTCATTGTATCCTATCTTTGTTATTGTATCCTATCTTTGTTACTGTATCCTATCTTTGTCATTGTATCCTATCTTTGTCATTGTATCCTATCTTTGTTATTGTATCCTATCTTTGTTACTGTATCCTATCTTTGTCATTGTATTCTATCTTTGTCATTGTATTCTATCTTTGTCATTGTATCCTATCTTTGTCATTGTATCCGATCTTTGTCATTGTATCCTATCTTTCTCATTGTATCCTATCTTTGTCATTGTATCCTATCTTTGTCATTGTATTCTATCTTTGTCATTGTATTCTATCTTTCTCATTGTATCCGATCTTTGTCATTGTATCCTATCTTTGTTTTCTAAATTCAGTTAGTGAACATGGTAATTATGTAACAACATTGGCGTCAAAATATTCTCAATATAATAGTTAGCATTGATTTTGGCGCCTTGTTCCACAAAAATTAAAGGAGATCTCCAAGTTTCTGAAACGGCGGCCCAGACCATTACTGAAGCAGGTTTCATGGTTCTGTGGACAGTTTTTTGGTTGTATGGGATGTCTTTTGCACTTTTATAAATTATTCTGTCATTCCTCCGGTTGTGAGCCATTTCCACTGTGAAATTTTTTTCGTCTGACCGAACAATTTCACCAGCGGTGCCAGACTTCAATTCTCTCAGAAGTGCTTTGCTTCTCTCCAATCTCTTTTCTTTACAGCATCTGACAGAGTCTGTCTCTTTTGGAGGGTGAAAGAGGACATCTTTAGGTCTTCTTTGACAACTCTTCTCATTGTTCTGGGACTCACATTAGCTGTTTTGGCTAACAATCGCATTGACCTTTTCGGGTTCCTCCTGATCTTCTCTCGGGCACATTTTATCAGTTGTTTGGTGCGTTGTGAGCGTGGTCTACCACTTCTTGGACGATCAGTCAAGTCTCCTCTCTCATTAAAACGCTTCACACACTTCCAAACAGTCGATCTCGCTATTGAGAGAGTATTTGAAATGACGGAATCTGACTTCCCGGCACGGTGTAGAGCAATAATGGCTTCTCTTTTGTCTGACATTTTTGAATTGACTAAATTTTTGTAAAAAATAACACTGCCACGTCATAATGTAGTATCTCTACTATAGTTCAAACCCTATCACCTACTTAGGAACTTGTTTTTAAGTATTATATTAATGTTTGAAAAATTATTGCTTCCAAACTTACGCCCCACCCTGTATCTCATCTTTGTCATTGTATCTTATAATAACTAATACTTTTCTATATTTATATTTTCTGATTCGTCGCAACAATCGATGATCAAGGAAAGTATCTATCTACCACTTAAGGCCCTTTTACACGTACACTCTTTTCCCCACATTCATTCCCTATGAGTAATTTTAGGCCCCGCCCATACAAGCAATGAGAGTGAGTAATTACTGATGCGCTTTTACACGTACAGCCATTGCAGAAGTTCAGCACTTGCGGTATGCCCTTCTCTGACTATAGCTAAAAGGTAACACTGTGTTTAGTTGTATTAACAAGAGAGAAAAAAAAACCCAAAAGAAGATCAATGTGAACTAATGTTAACCAATAAAAAACTTATTTGCTCTGAAAAGACAGTATTTTCATCTGAAACTTTTTATCTCATTGTATAATTAATGTTTATCTATCATAATAACGTAATAAAATTATGTTATTCAATCATACAGTCGGGTCAGAAAATATTCGTACCGTACCATTAATGTAACATTTTCCTCTATAACTTCTAAAATATCAATTGCTGAATTCCAAATTTTTGTACACTTTTAGATCTGACATCGATAATGATACACAAAAAAATTCTAAGCTAATTTTTATCAATAACAAAAGTTACAGAGATTTAATTAGAAAATGGGGGGACAGAAAGTATTCATACGGCACGAAAAAATAACATATTTAATTGAAATTCAATATTTTCATGACCCTACGAAGGCGATTGAAGTTATTTTCTTGAACTACAGTGTAGTACTGAGCCTTTTTTAGTATACAGTCCTTGTTATTCTCCCATATGTTTCAACCGTTGTCTTTGTTCAATAATTTGTCTTTTTATAAATCTAAAATCATGCCAAAAGCTAAAGAACACAGTACGGAGGTGAAGAAGATAGTCTTAGCGATGCACAATGACGGAAAAGGGTATGGCAAGATATCCAAGGAGCTAAAACTACCAAAATCAACGGTCCAATCCATTATTAAGAAGGTAAAGGATGTTGGTCACCTGGAGAATCTCCCTCGGAGTGGACGTCCGGTAAAGGTTTCCCCCACAGGTATCCGAAGAGTTGTTCGAGAGGTCAACAAGAACCCCCGTGTGACCAGGGATGAAGTTAGGTCAATCTTGGAACAATCTGGAACAAGTGTCAGTCGATCAACTGTAAGCAACATTCTGCACAAGGATAACTTGAGAGGCTGCCGTCCTAAGAAAGCTGCTCTACTGCGTTCTATGCATTTAAAGTCTTGAGTCAAGTTTGCAAATGAATACTCCCCTAAAGAATCCAACAGTGTTTTGTGGTCAGACGAGACGAAAATAGAACTTTTCAGTCATTCTAGTTCTCAGTATGTTTGGAGGAAAAAGAATGAAGCCTTCAAAGCAAAGAATACCATCCCTACAGTGAAGCATGGTGGAGGCTCACTGATGTTTTGGGGTTGCTTTTCGACTAAAGGTGTTGCTGCGTTGGTTCGAGTGAATGGTATAATGAAGAAAGAGGATTATCGCAATATATTGGAGGAAGAGGAAAACCTGAAGCACAGTGCGAGGAATCTTGGAATGGGACGTCGCTGGATCTTCCAACAGGACAATGATCCAAAGCACACCTCGAAATTTGTGTCCAAATGGTTTTCAGATGAACGTGTTAATGTCCTCCCATGGCCATCTCAATCACCAGACCTCAATCCCATCTAAAAATATGTGGGCTGAATTGAAAAAAAGAGTAAGGAAAAGGCAACCAAGTAATCTGGCAGAACTTGAGATCATTACAAAAGAAGAATGGAGTAAAATAGACTAGGAAACCTGTCAGAAATATGTGGGAGACTATTCTGGAAGCCTCCAGAAAGTTATCGAGAACAGAGGATTCACAATTGACTATTAAAACAATATTATATACATTTTCTTGTTACAGTATGAATACTTTCTGTCCCCCCATTTTCTAATTAAATCTCTGTAACTTTTGTTATTGATAAAAATTTGCTTTGAAATTTTTTTTATATCATTATCGATGTCAGATCTAAAAGTGTACAAAAATTTGGAATTCAGGAATTGATATTTTAGAAGTTATAAAGGAAAATGTTACATTGATCGTACGGTACGAATATTTTCTGACCCGACTGTATGCATGAAGCGAATAAATATTCCACAGTTTCATATTAATTATTGAAAATTGATTAAAACTATTTTCCTGAGGAAATCAACGTTTGATTCATCACTGTTGACATTATACAAGAGCTATTATCAATATCACCGTTCTTCATCACTGCCGTTCATGATTCAAAAATCAAGACATGCTTAATATGGCGGGATTGTGTTCCTCACTATTGCCGCTCACGTAATAAAGGCTATTTTGGCTCGTAGTGGGCGGGGCTTAGTTCCTAAAACATGAATTCCGAAGGTAATGAGTGTACGTGTAAGAGAGCCTTTTGACCAGTGGTTCTTAAACTGGAGTGCGCGGTACCCCTTTGGGGCATGGATTGTTTATAGAGGGTGCATGAGATGGCTGTTGTTTATAAGTTCTGTTCTTCCTATTAATATCGTGTACAATATACATGAAGTGTATTTCCCTATATTCTAACACTGAATAGAGAGAAAAATGGTGTTTCCATGGTATAAACAAAGTGTAACAAAACTGTACCTTTCTATATCGAATTTTCATTTCTGTGTCGGGATTATATGTAAGTGTCGCTACACCCGTAATTGATTAGTTTTATTTTATTAGTTTACAACTGTTCATTTTCTACATATTTATATAAATACAATGCATTATACTGCATTATTATCAAAAATTATTTAGTTTTCTTTATTTTCTAATAGATTTTAATTTTCCTCACCTAAATAAATAATTTCACATTATGTAAATAAAACAATCATTTCCCTTACTTTTCCAATTTGCATATTTAATTCTCAAATCATATTAACCAAATATATTCTAATTGTTGCTTTTCAATCTATTTCAATACAAAACAATGCTCAGGGGGTGCATGAGAAAAGCAATGGGTGCGCAATAAAAATAATTTAAGAACCACTGCTTTAGACTCTTTACTCAAGCTTCATTTATCCTTGAACCCTTATAGGGCTCAAACATTCTACAACCGGAACGGAGCAGCGCTGAGTTCCATAAAAAAAAAACATTATTGGCGCCCTGCTCCGCTTGGTGTGTGTACGAACCCTATAAAGGATCTATCGGGCGACAGACCATTTACTCAAAATGTTAGATATGGCCTTTACTATATTTTTGGTATTTAATAGCTGTGGTCTAACAATGGAATATTAATTATATATGTTATACACTTAAAACGCATGCTCTCTTAGAATTATTTTCTGAGTTGTTGCGAATATTTAGAAATATTTCAGTATTTGATTTGCAGCAAAAGATTTAGTGGCCATTTCGGACATTATTCCCATGATGAAATTGAGGAAGAAATAAGGATTTATTATTTTTTTCTACTCTGGAATATGTTTGCTCAATCATCAACTCTGGAGTGATTCGAATAACAACTCTTCACCTTCAGGCGTTTGATGTTTTTAAATTATAAAGGGAATATCTCATGTTTACGAATAATCTACAGAAAACTTATCGTCTTATCATCACTCACTGAAAAATTGTCAAAACATTTAAGATACAATTTAAATTGCAAAAAATGAGCAAGAAAATAACATTGGGAGTTATTAATTAGGGTTATACTATAGTTATTCATAATTATGATATTGAATATTAGAATGTGGCGATATCGCGTTTATACGTTTGGCAAAGATTCATTATTTTTTAAATAAATAAATTCATTATTTTTTAAATGAATAATGCAATTGATTTTCTTTTATTGATAGTCTTTTTATAAACATTAAATCCTAATGTAGAAATGTTGATAGAGTATTTAATTTATTGTAGACTTACGTCTATTTAGTCAAAATTATGCATAAATCATGCAAACTCACTTGTTTATTCTCATTCAAAAATTTTGTCCGTAAAATCTAACATTATATTTTTCTATTCAACTCAAGTGCAACTTTATATATTTGTTTTACATATTTTTTTAAATGATGATAGACGAGAGAGTTTCCTTTAATTAAATTTATCATGAAATAGATAATCAATTCTTTGGCATATAATTTAGCGTATAAAAATTTGATCAAACTTTTCGTCGAAGTCACTTTCGTGAAAAAATTTCCGCATAAAATTTTTTCTTTCTTCAAATTTCCCTTGAACCATCTTCCCTCTAATGAAATTTTCCTCATAATATATTCCCTCTAATCAAATCTTCCTAATTCAAATTTAGTCACTAAATTAAGTGGTTCTTTGGATGTCAGTTTATTTGGAATGAAATCTTTGGGTAAGCCTTACACAGAGAGAAATGCATAACCTTATTTAGCTGATTTGACTAAATCTGATTTACACATACAGATTCTCTGATTTATCATTATGTGCTACATTTCCATTTCAGTTGCTGCATAAGGTGATTGTCTGATTTAACGCTTGCTATTTCATAACTATGCAGCTAAATGTTTGAGCTCTGCATTGAGATTTGTGGTTAATCAGATCAAAATCTCTTCTGAATAAATACTAATTAGTAATCAGATCTGTTTACCGGGTGACGCCATTACTGTTTTAGATGTCATTGTGTGTGTACATGTTTGAAAATTATATTGTGATAAATACTTATATAGCCTAGACTAAGTTAATTTAACTAGCTGATAAGTAGGTTAAGATACCTGACTAGCAGTTATAATATAATTTTAGGTATCTAGGTAGTATTTGGCATTGAATGGTGAGCACTGAGTCATACTAACAAAGAAATTAATGAGACATATAAATTTGACAGCTTCTAAAACACAGAACCTATGTACTATTTAACTTGAGTTGATTTTAAATTTGTAGTACCTACCTACATAACAAAATTAATATGGCAATAGTGACATATTTATAATTTTATATTATGTTATACCTAGCATATTGACTTAAATAACCATTACCTATATAACTGCTCCATAATCAATACCTATCAATTTGACAGTAGAATTTAAAATTTACCAAACTACCTTGGTACTATCTAACTTTCTGCAGAATAGGTATCGAACAATTTTCTGCCAAAATTCTGAAACAAATCTGACTCTTTCTGAAGCGTACAGCTACTACCTAGGTACCTGAGTCTAATTAGAATTTAGACAGAGTGAACTTTCTTGAAATTCCAATATAAAATCCAATATAAAAGTATCTAGTATGAAGAACCAAAATGGATATTTTATCATTCCTAATCCAATATTCCCTTTAATTTCCAAATATTGAAATACTGATTATGAAAATATACTGATTTTATGAGACAAATTAATTTAGCCAAGTTTTCATAGTTAGTTTTGTGAATTTGTGGTTAAGTAGGTATGTGTGGGAATGCTCGCCAATAAATTAGAAAAGACTTTAGACTCCTGTAGAGAAAGGAAAAATTGAAAATATTAATTTTGTTGTGTTTTTTTCTAATTTTTCCTATGCTACAATGTTGTTGCTAATATATAAAGAGAAAATTGGAGACTGGCAAGTACCTAAAAAATTTTGAGAGTCCTCTGCACTTAGGTGGTATTTTTTTACACACAATTTTACTTCAAAATTTAGACAACTGTAACTATATATGTTGCCTGCTGCCTGGCCGGCTGGCCTTGCTGTTGCTGACAAGTGACAAGTGGCAGACACTGGCAGCAACCGCAGGCCGCAGCTTGCAGGCGAGTTGCAGCCTGGTTACTGCCTACTGGCTTGCCAGTCAGCAGAATATGGGACATTTTCTGAGTGAATAATCCTTAGTTTCTCTTAAATTTACATGTATTTACTGAGAATAGGAACCAAATGGCAAAATAGAGAATATCTTGTAGTACAGATTACCACTTTCTGCAGTCTGGCTTGCTAGCAATGGGCCATGGCCCCAATAGCTAATGGTCGCTACTGACTTGCTGACTCTGAGAGTGATTCTTAGGGATATAGGTACCGGCTACTACTAATCTACTATTGTAGGTAATAGGTATATTATTCCAAGTAAAATAGTATGGCTCATAAACTCTCCATTAGTCTCTCCAGCTCTCCAAAAATCACCAAATTTCTCACCAAAGTGATCAAATTACCATAAATTCTTCCCTAAATAACATTAAATTTGTAGCATAGGGGAAAATCAGAAATTTCTCACCATTTGCAAAAGAAGGGCTCAAAATAACAGTCACAGACTCGCCATTAAAATGGCGAGTTTGACATGCCTTATTACCTGGATGTTAATAATCACACATAAAATGTTAATAATGCCCCACATTTTGAGACTGGCTGAAACATAAAAGGGAGATACTGACACTCTGTAGCATATGCAATTTGTCAGAAATTTGTTAATTTGTCTTAGAAATCACTATATTTACAATTTTACATAATCAGACAGTTATGCAATTAAACTAATAATTGTAAGATTTCTCTCAATAGATTCTATCATTCTGAAATTTCTAAATTAGGTTCATTCTGCAATTTTGTAAGTTAACAATTGGGCATTGGCTAATTATTAATATATTACCAGTTGGCAGTTACATCATTAGACATTAGGTACATCAAGAGCTCTAG
>CANNZV010004340.1:0-42930 GCA_947561585.1 Caprella mutica | reverse complement strand
AGAGTATTACCTTTGTGTTAGTGACGGTACAAATACTTGGTTTAGTGAGACGTTTTGGTTAAAGAATTTCGACCCCGAAAACTTACAAAATAACGGATGCGGAATTACTAAAATTACCTATTATGATACTTGCGACGTTGGCGGAATATTCTACCGAACTTTGGAGTACACTAACGGAGTAAACCCAAAACAGTATAAAAATATTATCTATTTGGAGGTAGAGGTAGGTAAACCCGAATACGAATACAACGAGGAGGGCGAGGAGGACGGATTAGGTAATTTTAGTCCCGACTATAAAAAGCTATCTAAGCAGTATTTACTCCAAGCGGTACTACCCGAATATATGGTGGATAGTACGCAATTAATCCCACTACATAAGAACATAGAAGTAAAAACCCCCGAAGGATACACGGGAGTAGTAGATACTATCGCCGTAAGCAACGAATGGCAAGGAGATAACGGGTGTTGGGGGCTTGTAGATATTATCTTTAGTACCGACTTTATAGTTAAAACGGGTTGTTGCTCCTCGGAGGACGTACCCGTAACCACTTGTCTAAGGACGACTAATAGCGTAGTAGCTCGACTCCTCGAAGGGGACGACGATTATTTAAGTTTTGAGTACACGAGTGCGGTAGATAATACTACTAAAATACCTTTGGTCGATAACGATTTAGTATTAGTCGAGTCGGATTTTGACGGAAAAATTAGACTTAAAAAAGTAAATGTTTCAGGCAATAGTTATGATAACCCGACCATTATTTTAACTATTGGAAACACTTACGTAGATAATAACGAGTTGAACGGTAGCGCACTTAGTCCAACACTATACTACTATTGGGGCGGGTCTAATGCTATCGGTTTCTTAACCGAGCCGACGGTAGATAGTTTAGGTTACGACCAAGCCGTTAGTAAGTACCGAGCTATTGGTAAAGCGTTCGACGTTAGTACGGTAGTCGTAGAGGTGGACGTGGGTAATTTCAACATAATAGCTACCCAAGGATTAGCGGCGGAGTATATGGGAGCGGGTCTTATTTTTGATTTACCTAACTCGGCGGAACGTGTGCGTATTAAAGCGGTTGGGGCTACGGGTTGTGTGGCGGCTATAAGTGAATGGTACGACCTTTTACCGCAAGGTATTAGTATTGATGAAATAGAATTTACTTTTATCGTACAGTAAATAGCAATAGGTTATTTTATTAACCGAAACATAAAGTTAATTTTGCAAATAAAATAAATATCAATGGCACAAAGAAGCAACATAATTTTAAAGACCTACTTTGAAACAGGCGACAAACCAACGGAAGGGGAATTTGCCGATTTAATCGACAGTTTCTACAATAAATTGGAAGGTTTAGGTTTTGCCACCACTAACGAAGAAGCGGTAGGCGAAGTAGAAAGCCACGGAACTAAAAACGTTTTGGCAAGTAGTTCTACTTTTAGCGGGTGGCGTGGGGAAATTGGCGACCACTATACAAGTTTTCGCTATGTAGGTTTTAGTATCTACCCTTTCGACGGGGCTTTACTTCCTACCGAATTGGTCGTTAAAATTACGGCGGGGCAAGGCGGAACAGTATTGGCGGAAGAAACCGTACCCCTTAGCGGCGTGGTAGAAGATACCATTATGGATTTAGAAGTAGATTTTGGGGCGGTCATAAATAGCGGCGTTTCGGGGCAAATGCTTTGGATTGAAATTATTAGCGACGGTCGTATAGGTTGCGTCGGTGGTTCAAATGTACCGCTAAACTACACACCGACCACGAACACCCAATACGCTACTAATGCTAATCCTACTTCCCCAAGTTGGGCGAGTGTAACAAGCGGGATTAATTCTTATCGTATCTATGCTAACTTGTGGGAACAAAACCAAGTCACGGGCGTAACTTTTGAACAGTACGCAAGGGACGATATGTTTAATAACGCAAGTGCAGCTAATCGGGACACTATTTTTACGAATATAACACCGACACAAATAGAAACTTTATTTGCCGAACACGTAGCACAAAATCCACTTATCCAATTTGCTACGGGTGCAAGTTTAGGTAATACCGTTGGCGGCGGTGCGGGTTGGATTAATGAAAATTCAACTTTTTCCGCTTGGGGTTCGGGCGTTGGAGTTCTTGCACCGTTCCAAAGTATTAAATTCAAAGTAAGAACTTGGAATAGTGGCGAACCTGTTACACAAGTGCGGGTACGTGTTAGAGATACCACATATAACGGCACTATATTGGGCGACGTAATAGGTGCAATTAGTACCGATGCTAATGATTACATGGTGGTAGATTTTGGTAGTGTTATCGACAACGGGGCTAATCCTATTTGGTTTGAAATACTAACCGACGGACGAGCGGGTATGTTTGGGAATAGTGCCAACACACACGTAGCGGCGCAAGGAGCGGCAAGATATTCGACTAATAAAGACGTAAACGCTACGGCTATATCCGTACCCGTGTCGGGTGTTGGAGGTCGTATTATTGAAATGGAGTATTTCGGGGCTTCTACGGCTGGAGACCTCGGCTTTACTCCCGCCGCCATTGCGGACATAGAGAGTAAATTAAATTTAGTAGTTACTCCTCCTTATTTGAATTTGCCGCCAAAAATCTACGCCGCCGTAGGTTATAAGTGCGAATTATTCTTTAGGTCTATTATTGAGGACTTGGAGGTTTATAGTAAATACAATATCAAAGTAACGGGGAACGTTGGCGGTAAACAATACCCAAGATATTACGAATTTACGCCAACCACTACGGGGACGAGAACTTTTACAATTAGTCTTTATGACAAAGAAAATAACTTAGTCGTAGCTAAATCTACTACGGTGGAATTTGTAGAAGCTAACGCCGCTCCAGTATCTAATACTAAAGTCCTTTGTATGGGAGATAGTCTTACGGCGGGCGGTGTTTGGACGGGAGAGTTTTTGCGTATGCTTACGGCAAGCGGAGGAACTCCGACGGGTTTAGGTTTCGGAAATATTGAGTTTATCGGGACGGTAGCAAGCGGAAACAATAAACGAGAGGCTTACGGCGGTAAAACTTGGAGTTGGTTTGTAAACCCAACCACTCAACCCGACGTAGAGTTTACCGTATCGAGTCACGATAAGGACGGCTCGGACGTAGCGAGTTTTTGGCAAGACGGCAGCGGTAACTCTTGGAGATTAGAGGACGTAACAAGTGCTACCGTACTTACTTTTAGTCGAGACGGACATAGTAATAACGCACCAAGTACGGGAACGCTTACGCACGTAAGCGGAGCTAATAATACGGCGAATATTGTTTATACTTCGGTGGAGAATAACAGTAGTACGGCTATTAATAAGTTTTGGAACTACAACACTAATGAAATAGATATAGCTAACTATATCAGTTCTAACGGTTTCGATACGGTGGACGTGGTTTACTCTTTGCTTTCTTGGAACGGAGCAGTACCGCACCGAAGCGAAGCCGCCGACCACGTAGGGGCTATTAATGCTTGTAAAACTTGGTTAGATGCGTTACACGCCGACTTTCCAAGTTGTAAGGTTAAGTTAATGGGAGTCCAGCTACCAAGCCTCGACGGTGGATTAGCTCAAAACTACGGAGACGGAAATAGTAACTACGGAAACGTTTACGGACTTATCCGCTACGTTTTTGGACTTAATAAAGCATACGAGGCGTTAGCTAACGACCCGCTTTATAGTAGCTATGTAGAGTTTATCGAAGTAGCTACCCAATTCGATAGCGAGTACAATATGCCACACGGACAAAGAGCCGTTAATAGTCGCTCCACAATTACCGAAAAAGCGGGTACTAATGGAGTCCACCCAAGTACGGACGGATACAATCAAATAGCAGACGTAGCCTTTAGAAGTTTCGTAGCTGATTTTTTATAACATTATGCTATTTAATCTTTTATAGATTATAGCTATTTTTGAACCAAAATTAATACATAACGATATGACAGTATGTACTCCAGTAAATTTACCTCCAGTTAAGGCGGATTTTTGCGCCCCTAATTTAAACTTTGGGGAAATTGACAAAGTGTACCTCGGTAACACGGGAAACCCTTTTACTGATTGGTCGGATTTAACCGAGTGGAACGCTCGTTTAGATAACGACGACGTGGCAGACGCTACGAAAATCCGAATGTTGCACGTTATCGGCGATAAGCCAGCGTCGGAGAAAAACAAAATTGATTATTCACAAGGACGAAGCGTTTACACGACTCCGAAACACTCTATTAATATCCGAGTGGACGAGACGGGAGACGAGAACTACGCTTTAATCCAATGGTTAGAAGATAATGCGGGACAAACCGTAGCCCTTTGGTATCAAGCGGGTAAATACCTTTACGGAGGTAACGACGGAGTAAACGCTACTTTAACGCTTGATGATATTATTCCAGAAAGCGACGAGGAGTTAAACACTTTCAACGGTGCGGCTTCTTGGGAAGGTAAGCACCCTAACCGTATTCTTAACCCAATGGCGTAAGCTGGAGGACATTATTAACCTAATAATTATCTTTTAATTATGAACGATAAAACGATAGCCTTACTACGTTCGCTTTTTGCGGTCGATGAAAAAGGCAACACGTATCTAAGGGTTACTACCAGCGAACCGACGGGGGAATTATCCAACGCCGTAAGCGGGCAAAGTAATCGAAGTCTCGAAACTCTCTTAAATAACTCTATCGTATTAGACGAGAACGGCAACCCCGCTCTACGTTTAGCGGCGGTCGAGTTTGGACAAACTTTACAAGAAGCGGATAACGCTAAACGTAAGAAAATGACCGAGGAGAAAGCCGCACGTTTGAAAAAGCAAGCGGACGAGCAAAAGAAAGCAAATAAAAAGGCAGCTAAGAAATAAGCACCGACTTTTTAAGGCGATATTATGAAAGGTGTTAGTAATAGTCGAGAGGCTCGTTATTAGCACCTTTCCTATAATTGCTTATATGTGAAATTTTTAAATATTAACAAATTGTAATCTACCAATATGGATATTTTAGTAACCAAAATTTTAATTTTGAAAAGTACCATAGGTTTACAGATACAAAAATTACTAATGTTCTCCTTAATGATAAGTCCATTTACTTGGATTGTGGATAGGTTAGCCGAGTGGCATATAGGTAACTCCGATTACGTGACTTTCGTAATAGGGGCTATTATTATCGACCATATCTTAGGGTCGCTATACCATGCTTTTTGGTTGCGGGATTTTTCGTTTAAAAAGAACATTTACGGACTTCTAACTAAGTTAATAATAGTAGTTTGTGTCGGTTATCTATTCGAGGGTTTGGATACCCTAATGGTTAAAGGTAGTATATTAAAGGACTATACCGTTATGGTACTCCGCTTAATGGTGTTTTTATATCCCGCCTCCTCCGCTTTCCAAAACTCTTACGAAATGACGGGTAAGAAATTCCCACCAATGGCTTTTATGGAGAAATTGAAAAGGTTTAGCGAGAGCGCAACTATTAACGATAAAAAATAAATCCAATGAAAGGTAGAATACCTATTTTAGACGCTGGACACGGGGGACTTATACGTGGGCGATACCAAACGGAGGGCAAACGCTCTCCTAATTGGCGTTTTGGGACACTCTACGAGGGTGCTTTTAACCGTTGGGTGGTAAACCTACTTATGCGGGAGTTAGATTATGCGGGAGTACCTTATTACCACGTCTCGCCCGAACTCCGAGACGTTAGTTTAAAGGCAAGAGTAAACCGAGCTAATGCTATCTCCGACATAGACGGAGAAACTTATTTACTATCCATACACGCCAACGCTGGAGGAGGTACGGGTTTAGAGGGTTTTACTTATTTCGGGCAAAGCGATAGTGACGAGATAGCGGAGGAGTTCTTAACTACTCTACGGGACGAGTTCGAGCCGCAAGGTTGGAAACTACGAACAGAAATAGCCGACGGAGACTTAGATAAAGAGAGTAATTTTTATATCCTTAGAAATACCAAATGTCCCGCTTTCCTTTTAGAGTGTGGTTTTATGGATTTTGATTGGGATTATAGTAACTTGTGGTCGCAAGAGTACCAACAAGCGTTAGCTTGCAATTTAGCGAAAACAATAATTAAAATTTATGAAAGCCAAGAAGATACAAGCGTGGTATAACGCCCTAAGCATAGCAGCCATTACAATTTTAATAACTATGACACTCTCCAAGGGTTGCGGAGGGTCGGCGGCGGTCGAACTTATCAAAGAGTTTGCCCCTAATACCGAGGTCGTATTACGGATAGATACCGTTACGGTTAGAGATACTTTTGTGGAGGTTCGGGTGGATAGTTTCTACCAAGACAAAATAGTTTATTTAGATAAGATAGTACCAAGTAAACCCGACACGGTTTACATTTTGGAAAAAGACACTATTAGCTTATACGCTGGAGTGGTGGAGGATACGACTTTAACGATTACCTACGAGGCAAGAACTAAAGGAGAGTTATTGGATTTAGAATTAGGGTATCTATTAAAGCCTCCGAGTATCATAGAGCGAACCATAACGGAGACGGTTACGGAAACCAACACTATAACCAAAGAAGTGTACCGAGGTGGTCTTTATATCGGTTCGGGAGTCCGATACGAGCCGAACATACTAAAACCTATATTAACTACCGACCTCGGCTACTTGACTCGTAAAGGGTGGTACTTTGGCTATTCATTCGAGCCGACCACCAAGAGCCACAAACTAAACTTTAAGAGGCGGATATTTTAAGCCTTTCGATAGATAATGTAGAAGCCTAAAAATAAATGGTAGTACGCTAAAGTCCTTTGGTCTTTAATAATTGCGTCTTTGGTTGTAAATCTTAATACCTTTTTCATATTAGAGGGTTTTTATATGTGAAATAATACTAATATGACAACCAAACACCATGCCAAAATATAACAAAGTAGTAGCCTACGACATAGAAACTACGGGTTTCTCCAGTAAGAAAAACGAAATTATAGAAATAGCCGCCGTAACTTGGTCTCCTACCACTACGGCGGCTATTTGGTCTATACTTACACCTCCAAAAGGAGCTATACCTAAACACATTACCGACTTAACGGGTATTTCCTCGGCGACTATGAAAACACAGCCGACCAAGGCTTTAAAATTAGCTCTCTCCGAGTTTAAAGCCTTGGTAGCAGACCCCCAAACTCTCCTAATATCCCACAACGGTATCGCTTTCGATAATCCGTTTTTAGCGGCTAACGGAGTTAAATTAGACGATAAAAGATGTTGGGATACTATCTTACAAATGAGAGCCGACATAACTAAAAAGCGGGGGCGGACTTGGAAACTAACCCAAGACAAAGCTAAAACGTATCGTACCAAACAAAAAACCAACCTCGAAGCGGCGGCAAAACACTATAAAATAACCCTACCTAATAAAAACCACCGAGCGGGGGCGGACGCTTTAACTACTCTCGAAATATTTAAAAAGCAACTAAATAAAAATAAATGGTCGATATGGCAACAATGAGGAACAATAATAAACAAACATTGTTCCTTTGTAACTGCTTATAAATCAGTTAGTTAAGGGGCGGTAAACAATGTAAACAATAAAAAGGGTAAAATATTATATTAGTAGTATTAGGGTTTATATAGGGTCTTAGAAATAGGAAATAGCCCGTAGAGCTTTATAGAAATTATTGTTTACATTGTTTACCGACGTTATTTAGGTGTGTAACTGTCTGATTTTCAAAGACTTGCAGAGGAACAATACTTTTTATTTATTGTTTCTTAAAAATATTTTCCCTTTTAACTAAAAAATATTATACCTTTGCGGTCTAACAAATTGTAAAAAACATGAGTTATAAAATTTTGTGGGTGTTCTTACTGCTTTGCTTTCCGCTTAGTTCTACGACCACCTCGACCGCACACACGAGAACAGTTACCGAACTATCCGAGGTTTGTTTAGAGCCTCCTACGGTATCCGACCAAGAGATAGCCTTGTTACTTTTAAGGAGGTGGGAGGGTTTCCAAGAGTGTAGTAAATGGGACGTAAACGCCTATCGTAATGGTTGGGGGACAAGAGCTAAAGCTGGAGAGGTAATAACACTCCAAGAGGCTAACCGTAGGAGTTTGACTACTTTTAAACGAGTCCAAAATAAGACGAAAAAGAAGTACCCTAATTTGGACTCGTGGGAGGTTTATATTATCTCCGTAATGGCTTACAACGTTGGAGGGTTTGGAGGACAATTGGACAAAGCGTTAAAGTCGGGAGACCGACCAAGGATAGCCCAAGTAATGAAAAGATACGTACATAGCGACGGTAAGAAAATAGAGGGGCTTGTTAATCGAAGGAACGACGAGACCCGCTTACTACTAAGCTCTCCGACCGAAAGGCAAGCGATAGCTTTAGAGTTGGGCGAAATTGTTAATAAACATATCCAAAATTTACAAAATGGTTAATACTGATATTCTAAGTATTTACTACGGGGGCGTAATTGTCTTTATCAAAGACGTTACCGTAATGACTTCGGACAAACAAGTTAAAAACTACCAAAAAGGGCAAGAGCTACACATAACGCCCGCCGTCCTACACATGGTCGGAGCGGGAATTATTCCCACGGACTCTATAAAGCCGATACTCCGAAAACTGGAGCAACTGGAGGACTCGGAGGTAATCGAATTAAGCCGCATAGTAGCCCCAACGCTCCAAACCAATGGATTATTAGGACTAAACCGTAAAGTCTTTAGACAAGGCGAGAGAAAGGGCTACACGGTGGAGGTAGTGCTGGAGAAAAAAGGAGTATCGGAGCGGACTATGGTAATTAATTCGGGCTACGATATTGCGATTAGTGAAATTATTTACCCTCCGTATGACGGAAAGCCGATAGTTACACAAATGGCAGCCCCTCACCAAATAAAGGCTAACCGTTGGCTACTCAAAAAACATTTAGACGTTTTCGGACTCATACCAAAACGTCACGCCGTAGGGCGTAAAAATTGGGGTTTGAATGGTTACGAAACGCCTAATAGTCCCCGTTTTAAATAATTTTTAATCTTTTTCTTAAAAATATTTTGATTTTAGATAGAAATAAACTAATTTTGTCTTAAATCATAAAATAAATTTAAAAACAACAATGCAGAAAATAGACGTTAAAAAAGTTTGCGAGGTGACTAAATTAGATTACGACGAGGTAGCGGCGCACCTATTCCCCGACGTTGGACACGCAAGGTTAGCTCTTAACCGAGCCGTAAAATTGGGGACGCTAAACGCTAACCAAATTAGTAAATTATCGCTTTTGTCGGGTATTCCGATAGGACAATTATTTACGGGTACGGAGTGGAAAGCTAATAGTAAATCTAACGTCCACGTTTTCACAAATTCAGAATTTACGGCGGAGCTTTGTACGGACACTTGGACTACAAAACTCTATCATAATAAATCAATGTTCCACGAGCATATCTTACACGACAAGCGTATTACGTTGGTCAAGTTTATAGATATGCTTAATTCCGAAATTTTAAAATTTAATGCAAATGCAGACTTTAAAAATTGAGGTAGCGGTTAATATTAACGACCCTATCCAAATGGCGGCGGCTTCGCAATTCTTAGCCGCCCTCGGAGGCGTAAAAACTCCGACCGCTACTTTAGAAGTAGTAAAAGACGACACAACAATGGCACAACCACAAACCACGGAAAAACCAAAACGTAAGCGTCGAACCCAAGAGGAAATAGCAGCCGATAAAACCGCTAAGGAGGCAACTAAAAACCCTCCAGTAGAAACTCCTACGGACACCTCTACCGATGCGGAGACGCAAGCGGGAAACCAAGAAGATAAGAGCGGAGAGGACGAGGTTACTTTTGCCCAAGTTCGTGCGTTTATGCCCGAAAAAGTGCAAGCTCACCGAGACGCAATTAGAGCGAAATTAGTAGAGTTAGAAGCGACCAAGAACGGAAAAACCAAATTAGGTAATTTGGACGAGAAACACTTAGGTACGTTTATGGAGTTCTTAAAGTCCTTAGCTTAGTGGCTATCGAAAAAGGACATAGTAGTAGAAGCCATGCCCGCCTTAGTGCTTCGGGTTCTAAACGTTGGTTGGCTTGTACTCCGTCCGTAAAGTTGGAGGAGAAATTTAAGGATAGAGGTAGCTCCGTATTTGCCCAAGAGGGTACTTTAGCGCACGAGTTCGCCGACTACGCCTTACGTTTCTTTAACGACGAGATTACCGAGGGTCGATACAAAGAGGCTACGGACAAATTAAAAAAGCACGACCTTTTTAAACGAGAAATGCCTACCGAAGTAGATAAGTATGTTACTTATGTTATGGAGCAAATGGCGGAGGCTCGTAAGACCGTACCCGACGCTAAATTAATGGTAGAGGAGAGACTGGATTTTAGCCATATTGTAAAAAATGGTTTTGGTACTGGAGACGCTACGATAGTGTCGGACAACGAAATGGAGGTTATCGACCTCAAATACGGTAAAGGTGTCCGAGTGGATGCCGAGAACAATAGCCAATTAATGTTATACGGACTTGGAGCGTTAAGAGCTAACGAGCTAATCTACGACATTACTACGGTTAAACTTACGATAGTACAACCTCGTTTAAATTCTATATCCTCTTGGTCTATTTCTACCGAGGATTTAGAGAAGTGGGCGGAGGAAACCGTTAAACCTAAAGCGGCGTTAGCCTATGCGGGAGACGGAGAGCAAGTAGCGGGCGACCATTGCCGTTGGTGTAAAGCAAAAGCAAAATGTAGAGCTTTCGCCGACCTTAATAACCAACTCGCAAAGCTGGATTTTAAATTACCCGAATTGTTGACGGACGAGGAGTTAGTAACAGTTTACGAAGGTTTGCCAAGGCTTACCGATTGGGCGAACTCCATAGCAGCGTATCTTTTAGACGAAGCTAAACAAGGCAACCCAATAAAAGGATATAAATTAGTAGAGGGTAGAAGCTCTCGAAAGTGGACGGATACCGATAAAGTCGCCGACGTTTTGTTAGCGGACGAGTTCAAAGAGGAGGAAATTTACAATACTAAGCTAAAAGGTATTGGGGACATTTCTAACTTAATGAGTAAAGACGATTTCGAGGAAAAATTAGGTAGTCTCGTGGTAAGACCGTCGGGTAAACCTACTTTAGTACCTCAAAGCGATAAACGCCCCGCTCTCGGTAGTCCCGAGCAAGCTAAGGCGGATTTTGACCCCGACAACCATTTTTAAAAAACTATGAAGGGTAAGACAATAGGTTATTTATGAAGGTTTCAACCTCGAATAATTTAAGCTCTTACCCAAGTTTTTAAAATATTTTTCAATAAAAACTAAAAAATATTTTTATTTACGGATTATTCCCGTATATTTGCAAAGAATTATTTAATAACTTAAAAAAGTACAAAAATGGCAAACAAGTCAAAAACGAAAGTAGTAACAGGCAAAGTGCGTTTTTCTTACGCAAGTGTTTTCGAGCCTAAAGAAAATCTTAGCGGAAAAGCTAAATATAGCGTATCGCTATTAATTCCTAAATCGGACACCAAGACCGTAGCTAAAGTAAGAGCGGCTATTAAAGCGGCTTACGAAGAGGGCAAAGCCAAATTCGGAGGTAAATTACCAAAGGTTTGGAAAAATCCTTTACGTGACGGGGACACCGAAAAAGAAGATAGCGAGGAGTATGTAGGAATGTACTTTATTAATGCAAGTGCTAATAACAAGCCTTACGTAGTGGGAGCGGATTTAGAGCCTATTATGGAGAGAGAGGATTTTTATAGCGGTTGTTATGGTAATGCCTCGGTTAACTTCTACGCTTTCAACCACGAAAATATGTCTAAGGGCGTAGCTTGCGGATTGAATGGAGTTAGAAAGACAGAGGACGGAGAGAGATTAAGCGGAGGCGGAGCAAGTGCCGAGAGCGACTTTGCAGATTTTGAGGACGACGATTTAATGGGATAATTTTATTAAATGGGTGTTCTCATAGTGTGTGAACGGGGCGGGCATTTTCCGAAGTGTCCGCCCTTATTTTCTTAACATTTTAATCTAATCTTGTGGACAAAAAATTACATATCGACATAGAAACATATAGCTCTATCGACATTCGTAAGGCTGGAGCTTACCGCTATTGTCGCTCTTTGGATTTTGAGATATTAATGGTAGCTTATGCTTTCGGAGACGAGGAGATTAAGATAGTAGATTTAGCCCAAGGAGAGAAACTACCTAAGCGTTTTACCGACGCATTATTAGACCCAAGCTATACGAAACTCGCACATAACGCCGTTTTCGAGCGTCAATGTTTCGAGCAAGCGGGATACCCAACCCCGCCCGAAGTTTGGGAGTGTACGGCGATAAAGTCCGCTTATTGTGGACTCCCGTTAGCTCTCGGACAAGTTAGTGGGGCTTTGAAACTGGAGGAGTTAGGAAAACTTACCACGGGCAAAGCCTTGATAAAGTATTTTTGTGTTCCTTGTAAACCTACCCGAACTAACGGACAACGGTATAGAAATTTCCCCCACCACGACCTCGAAAAGTGGGAGGAGTTCAAAACCTATTGTATTAATGACGTAGCGGCGGAGCGGGAGATATGCAGACGATTAGCGAAATACAAAATACCTCAATTCGAGAAAGACAACTATTATTTAGACCAAAAAATAAACGACCGAGGTGTACTTATCGACTTGGAAATGGCTAAAAATGCCACAAGGATAAACACTATTTACACCAACGAATTATTAACACAAGCCAAGACCCTAACGGGTTTAGATAATCCGAATAGCCCCACCCAACTAAAAAGGTGGTTATCCGAGCGATTGGGAAAAGAAATTACCACCCTCGCAAAGAATGAATTAGCTAACCTTATCCAAGAAGTTGGAGAGGGGGCTATTTCGGACGTTCTAAGACTAAGGCAAAAACTATCCAAATCCTCGGTTAAGAAATATTTAGCTATGTTAGCTTGTGCTTGCTATGACGAGCGAGCGAGGGGCTTATTTCAATTCTACGGAGCGAGTAGGACGGGTAGGTGGGCGGGTAGGCTTATCCAACTACAAAACCTCCCACAAAACAAAATGAAGGACTTAGCGCAAGCGAGAGGCTTAGTAGCGGCGGGTAACTACGGAGATATGGCTATGACTTACGGCGATATTAGCGGGATACTCTCCCAACTGATTAGAACGGCGTTAGTAGCTAAAAAAGGGCATACTTTCGCCGTGGCGGATTTCTCGGCTATTGAGGCGAGAGTAATAGCTTGGTTTGCGGGGGAACAATGGAGATTAGACGTATTTAACTCACACGGAATGATATACGAAGCCTCGGCGAGTATGATGTTTGGTTTACCTATGGAACAATGTATGAAGGTGGAGAAAGGCGGAAAAGAGGGTATTAGGGCTAAGGGGAAAGTGGCGGAGCTTGCGTTAGGATACCAAGGAGCGGTAGGCGCACTTAAAACAATGGGAGGCGAGCGTATGGGTCTTAGTGAATTTGAAA
This sequence comes from Caprella mutica, assembly GCA_947561585.1. Taxonomy (NCBI): domain Eukaryota; kingdom Metazoa; phylum Arthropoda; class Malacostraca; order Amphipoda; family Caprellidae; genus Caprella; species Caprella mutica. Next base: position 29,546 of record CANNZV010004340.1, on the reverse strand, counting down.
TGAAAGCTATCGTAACCCGTTGGCGTAAAGCTAACCCTAAAGTGGTTGAACTTTGGAAAACCGTAAACGAAAACGCTAAACGGGCTTTGAGAACTCGTAAAAAAGTCGTTAGTGGGGACGGTAAATTAGCTTATCACTATAACGGGCAAGTCCTTAGAATACGTTTACCGTCGGGTCGGTGTCTTTTCTATTTCGAGCCTCGTTTTGGTACTAATAAATTCGGCTCGGAAACGATTAAGTATAGGGGAATGAGTCAAACGACCCGCCAATGGACATTTATAGACACTTACGGCGGTAAATTGGTGGAGAACATCGTACAAGCCACGGCGAGAGACTTATTAGCTTTCTCCATGCGGAACTTAGATAAAGAGGGTTTCGAGATAGCTATGCACGTACACGACGAGGCTATATGTGAGATACCAACGGAAAACCAAAAACATACTTTAGAGAAAATGTGTACTATTATGGGAGTCGCACCTACTTGGGCGGAGGGTTTGCCCTTGGATGCGGACGGCTACTTAACACCATTTTACAAAAAAGATTAAACCATTTAATAAGAATGAGTAACACTAAAATTAACTTAGCAGTAGGGCGCACGGTACGCTCTAAAGTGTGGAAAAATACTAAAATGACTTGGGCGGAGATAGTAGAGAAGCTCCAAGACGTAGTACATACCTCGGAGACTTTGGCAGAGTACCAAGCAGCGAACCGAGACGAGAGAGGTAAAATTAAGGACGTGGGCGGATATGTTGGTGGTTATTTGCGTAATGGTCGTAGAAAACCCGAAAACGTAGTACACCGACAACTTATTACGCTCGACCTTGACTTTGCACACGCCGACGTTTGGGACGACTTTACTATGATGTTTACCAATGCGGCGGTATTACACGCAACCCATAGCCATAGCGACGAAAACCCAAAGTATCGGCTAATTATGCCTATCGACCGAGAAGTAAGCCCCGACGAGTACGTGGCTATTAGCCGTCGTATAGCTGGAGACCTCGGTATAGAATATTTTGATAATACGGGTTTCCAGCCTTACCGCTTAATGTTTTGGGCTTCGGTATCCAAAGACGTAGATTACTATTTTAAATCCCAAGAGGGCGACTTTGTGAACGCCGACGAGGTATTAGACTCGTATATGGATTGGACGGACTCCAGCTTATACCCAATATCTAAAGATTTCCAAGCGGACGTTACCCGACTCACTAAGAAGCAACAAGACCCCAACGATAAAAAAGGAGTAATCGGTGCGTTTTGCCGCTCCTACACTATTACCGAAGCGATAGACACTTTTTTAGAGGATAAGTATAAAGAGGCGGGCGAGAACCGCTACACGTATGTAAATGGCTCTACGGCTGGAGGTTTAATTACCTACGACGATAAATTTAGCTATTCACACCACGGAACAGACCCAACGAGCGGACAACTTTGTAACGCTTTCGATTTAGTCCGAGTCCACCTTTTCGGACACTTCGACGACGGGAGTACGGCGGCAAATAGTAAGAAACCCTCGTTTAAAGAAATGGAGGATTTTTGCCGAAAAGATACTAAGGTTAAGCGGACGATAGCCGCCGAAAACTTAAATAGTGCTAACTATGATTTCGGCGAGGATTGGGAGGACGACGAGCCGATAACTCCCACGGACGAGGATTTAGATTGGGCGGAGAAATTGGAAATAGACGGACGAGGTAAATACCTCTCCTCCTCGAATAATTTAAACCTAATTATCGCTAACGATAAACGGTTAAAAGGAGCGTTTAAATATAATGAGTTTGACGGCAAACGCTACGTCGTAAAATCTTTACCGTGGCGAGCTATCCAAACTCCCGAACCCGTCCGTAATGTCGATTATAGTGGGATTAGAAATTACATAGAGAGTATTTACGCAATAGTGGGAACGTCCAAAATAGACGACTGTTTAGCTTTGGAGTTTGAGAAAAGAACTTACCACCCCGTTAAAGTATATCTCGACTCTTTGGAGTGGGACGGAGAGGAGCGTATAGATAGTTTACTAATTGATTATTTCGGAGCGGACGATAACGAGTACACGAGAGAAGCTATTAGAAAAATGTTAGTAGGGGCGGTCGCTCGTGTTTTTAACGCTGGTTGTAAGTTCGATTTAACCTTAACTTTAGTCGGAGAGCAAGGCGACGGAAAAAGTACATTTATATCGAACCTTGGCGGAGCTTGGTTTAGCGACTCGTTTAATACGATTAAAGGTAAAGAGGCTTTCGAGCAATTGCAAGGAGCTTGGTTAGTGGAGATAGCGGAACTTTCGGGGTTGAGAAAATCCGAGGTAGAAGCAATTAAACACTACCTAACCAAGCAAAAAGACACCTACCGTCCCGCCTACGGTAAAGCGGTCGAGACCTATAAAAGACAATGTGTATTTTTTGCGACTACCAATAAACGGGCTTTCCTTACCGACTCTACGGGAAACCGTCGTTTTATGCCTATCGACGTAGTAGTGGCTAGACGTACTAAAAGCCCTTTCGTTATGGAGCAAGACGATATTAACCAAATTTGGGCGGAGGCGGTTACGGCGTATCGTAATGGTGAGAAATTATATTTAACTGGAGAGGCGGAGATTTTAGCGAAAAAAGAACAACGTAACCACCGAGAGGAGGACGAGCGAGTAGGGATAATCGACAAATATTTAGATACTCTTATACCAAAGAATTGGCACAAATTAGACGTACACGAAAGGCGTATGTTTTTAGATGCGGAAACCGAGACGGTAAAAGGGACTATCGAACGGGAGTTTATTTGCGTCGCCGAGGTTTGGGTGGAGTGTTTAGGTAAAAACGCCGAGGATATGGATAGGTATAAAACCCGTGAAATTAACGAGATTTTAAGAGGTTTAGAGGAGTGGGAACAAAGCCGAAGTACAAAGAATTTTCCTATTTATGGGAAACAACGGTATTACTCTCGTAAGTTAATTTAAAAATAATTTCGCTTTTTATTGAAAAATATTTTTATTTCTCGAAAAAGTCCGTATATTTGTATCGTACTTAACAATTAAACATTAATTTCTTATGATACCTACTAAAGAACAATTCGGAACTTTTCAAGATTTATACGACTACCTCAATAAAGAACTTTTCGGAGGAGAGTTGGCAAATTGTATGCTTACGATGTTACCAGCAAGGCAGCAAATAGGCGGACATTTTTACCCCGAAAAATGGGTTATTGATAATAAGAAAGTCCACGAAATTAGTATGAACCCACACGGTTACGCTATTGAGGACGAACAATTTTTTGTATCTATCTTGGCGCACGAAATGGCACACCTTCACACGCAAGATTTTAGCGAACGTCCACCGAGAGGCGGATACCATTGCAAGAAGTGGGGCAAGATTATGAAAACTATCGGTTTACACCCTTCAAATACTGGAGAGGAGGGCGGAAAAGAGACGGGGCAACAAATGAGCCACTACATAGTCGAGGCGGGACTTTTCCAAGAGGTTTACGAGAGAATGGACAAGAGCTTACTTTTGCCTTTCAAACGCTACAAAGACCCGACCAAGGCTAAAAAGAAGCCGTCCAAGTTAAAATATACTTGTGCCGAATGTTCGGCAAACGTTTGGGGCAAAGCGGGATTAAAGATTAAGTGTTACGGGGCGGAATGCGATAGTTTTATGGAGACCGAGGAGCAAATGGACGACGAGTAAATAATAAACCGAGGAGGGCGTTAAAACCCTCCTCTATTTTCAACCTTATAAAATTTGTGCGACAATGAATACTTTTTATTTTATAGAGGAGTTTGTTTGGAATGAGGTCTTAGACCGTCAAATATGGACTCCGAAAAGTCAAATATGGACTCCGAAAATGTACTTTAATTCAGAACACAACGCCCTTAAAGTGTTAGAGGATATATGTAAGAAAGAACGGGGGACTTACAAAATATCTAAAATTTATACTCACGAGGCGGATAAACCCGACTTTTAAATGATTGAGAGCGAGAAAGACTTAGAGCGGAAATTAGCCAAGGGCGTAGAGGAGTTAGGCGGGTGGACTATAAAGTTACTTTCCACTTTCATAAAAGGGCTACCCGACCGTTTGGTACTTATGCCTAAAGGTCGGGTAGCTTTTGCAGAAATTAAAACCACCAAGAAAGACGCTACCAAAATGCAAAAGTTTATCCATAGGAAACTTAGAGGATTAGGCTTTACGGTTGTGGTACTGGATACCTCGGTGGGTATTGACGAATTTTTAAAAGAGTTTACGGAATGAAAATAGAATGCGAATACTGTTTTAAGTTATTCAACCGCCGACCGAGTGCAATTAAGGACGTAAACTATTGTTCCAAAGAATGCCGCCACAAGGATAAATACACCGTTTGCAGTTGCGACAATTGCGGCAAACAGTTTGAGAGAGCCAATAGCCAAATATTAGATAAAGTATTTTGTAGTCGTGCTTGCTCAAAGCCTTATCTTAGTGGAAAAATGTCTAAAATGAACACCGAACTAAACCCTACTCGAATGGATTTAGAGACGAGGACAAAAGTACGGGAGGGACATTTAGGTAAAGGTGAGGGTAAAAGCTATCCTAAATACTTCGGTCGCCACGAGCATAGAGTAGTTATGGAGAAAAAGTTAGGGCGACCACTAAAAGCGGGCGAAGTTGTCCACCATATAGACGAGAACATATTAAACAATAATCCTAATAATTTAAGGGTTTTTGCGTCGCAAGCGGAACACGCCCGACACCACAAGAACCAAGAATATAACCGAAATTAAAAAGAACAATGTTAAATAAATCAAATCTTCACGGCTACCAAAACGTAGCCATAAACCACATAATCTCAACCCCTTATTCAGGTCTTTTCTTGGATATGGGGTTGGGCTGACTGGAAAAACCGTATCTACTTTAACCGCCGTAAATTATTTGATTTACGAAGATTTAGAAATAGACCGAGTTTTAGTTATCGCTCCTAAGAGAGTGGCGGAGAACGTTTGGACGAGTGAGATTAAGAAGTGGGCGCACCTTCGCCACCTTACGACCTCTCGCATAATTGGGACTCCAAAGCAGCGTAAACACGCCTTGGCAAAGAAAGCCGATATTTACTTAATCGGTCGGGATAACGTCGCTTGGCTTTGTGGTCAATTTGGGGGGTCTATGCTCCCGTTCGATATGCTAATACTTGACGAGTCGAGTAGCTTTAAAAACCATAAGAGTATCCGCTTTAAAGCTCTCCGTAAGGTGCAACCCTCGTTTAGTCGGGTGGTTATTCTAACGGGAACTCCAGCCCCTAACGGGCTTATGGATTTGTGGAGTCAAGTTTATTTATTAGACCGTGGAGAAAGGTTGGGGAAATTTATTACCCACTACCGAGAGGACTTTTTTAGTAAAGGCTACCACCAATTTAGTAAATATAAAGTGAGAACCGACGGAGAGGAGCGGATTTACAAGAAAATAGGCGATATTTGTATGAGTATGAAAGCCAAGGACTATTTAGATTTACCGCCGAGGATTAACAACTACATAGAGGTCGATTTTAGCCCCAAACTCCAAAATATGTATAATGAGTTTGAGCGGGAGCAAGTGCTGGAGCTTATGGAGGAGAACGAGGGCGAAATTACGGCTATGAACGCCGCCGCTCTTAGTAATAAGCTCCTCCAGTTCGCTAACGGGGCGGTATATGATGCCGAGCGCAAAGTACATACTTTCCACGACCTTAAATTAGACGCTACGGAGGAAATAGTAGAGGCGGCACAAGGTAAACCCGTTTTGATAGCTTACACCTACAAACACGACCTAACCCGCCTTATGGAGCGGTTAAAGAAGTATAAACCAAAGCAACTAAAAACCGAGCAAGATATAGAGGACTGGAACGACGGTAAAATACAAGTTATGATTATGCACCCCGCAAGCGGAGGGCATGGACTTAACCTACAAGCTGGAGGTAATATTATCGTTTGGTTCGGTCAAACTTGGAGCTTAGAACTCTACCAACAATTTAACGCAAGACTCGACCGCCAAGGACAAACCGAGACAACTATTATTAACCATATCGTCGCCAAGGATACGATAGACGGAGACGTAGTTAAGGCTATCCAAGCCAAAGCTAACAAGCAAGACGGACTAATGGCGGCTATTAAATCACGTTTAAAACTTTATCAAAATGGACATTAACGAAATTATCCAAGAGTTTCAGATAGACGCAAACAATTTAAAGAATACACTACAAGCGAACATAGAGACTCTACTAAGTGAGCAAGAGGATACCTTAGCGGAGGAGTACGACCAAAACGGTTTAGTTGAAAATTTACAAGAGGAGATTAAGGAATTAGAGAGCCGACCCGACATAGAGGTAGAGAACTTGCGGGAGCAAATGATTTTAGACACTTTTGTAGAGCTTTTTAAAAAGAAAGACTACGGGAAAATGGAGGCACTACTGGAGGATTACGATTTATTTTAACCGACCCAAGTATAGCCGCCATCGTTACCTTTTTTCTTTTTCTCGGTATTGATTACCGTACTTTTAACCTTGATTGGTTTTAATTTTAGTTTCTTTTCCATATCACAATTTAACAAATTATACCCACATGAAAAATATCTTTAAGAAACAACCCGACGACCCAAGAGGCGTTAAAAAGACTTTCGACGGGGTAGAGATTACTACCGACGAGAAAATAACCGTAGCGGACGCTATTAGACTAAAAGCGGACGGCTACGAATTTAAAGACGTGAAAAAGCAAAAGCGAGGTTTAAAGAAATATATTTTTAATAAAAAGTAAAAAATATTTTCATTTATCGAAAATTCCCGTATATTTGCATTATTAATTTACTTTTAAACATTTCCGAAAAATGAAAAAATCACTATTCCTATACACCTCTTTAGTAGGTTGGGAAAAATTCGACTACGAGAACCTAACGGAACTTTCCGAGGAGTTCGCTAAAAGAGGTATCAAAATCTCGCCTACTGCAAGCATTGGAAGCAAAGCAAGCATTGGAAGCAAAGCAAGCATTGGAGACGAAGCAAGCATTGGAAGCAAAGCAAGCATTGGAAGCAAAGCAAGCATTGGAAGCAAAGCAAGCATTGGAGACGAAGCAAGCATTGGATGGAAAGCAAGCATTGGAGACGAAGCAAGCATTGGAAGCAAAGCAAGCATTGGAAGCAAAGCAAGCATTGGATGGAAAGCAAGCATTGGAGACGAAGCAAGCATTGGAGACGAAGCAAGCATTGGATGGAAAGCAAGCATTGGAAGCAAAGCAAGCATTGGAGACGAAGCAAGCATTGGAAGCAAAGCAAGCATTGGAGACGAAGCAAGCATTGGAAGCAAAGCAAGCATTGGAAGCAAAGCAAGCATTGGAAGCAAAGCAAGCATTGGAGACGAAGCAAGCATTGGAGACGAAGCAAGCATTGGATGGAAAGCAAGCATTGGAGACGAAGCAAGCATTGGAAGCAAAGCAAGCATTGGAAGCAAAGCAAGCATTGGATGGAAAGCAAGCATTGGAGACGAAGCAAGCATTGGAGACGAAGCAAGCATTGGATGGAAAGCAAGCATTGGAAGCAAAGCAAGCATTGGAGACGAAGCAAGCATTGGAAGCAAAGCAAGCATTGGAAGCAAAGCAAGCATTGGAAGCAAAGCAAGCATTGGAAGCATTGGAAGCATTGGAAGCAAAGCAAGCATTGGAAGCAAAGCAAGCATTGGAAGCAAAGCAAGCATTGGAAGCAAAGCAAGCATTGGAAGCAAAGCAAGCATTGGAAGCAAAGCAAGCATTGGAGACGAAGCAAGCATTGGATGGAAAGCAAGCATTGGAGACGAAGCAAGCATTGGATGGAAAGCAAGCATTGGAGACGAAGCAAGCATTGGAGACGAAGCAAGCATTGGAGACGAAGAGAAAATAAAAAGGACTTTGTTTATTACGGGGTCTCGGCACACCGTAAACTACTACGGACAAGACCTAATACATATAGGTTGTAAGCGAAAGACTATTAAAGAGTGGCAAGAAACCTATAAAGTCGTAGGTGAAAACGAGAGTTACGACCAAGACCAAATAGCGGAGTATTCCGAGTACATAAATTTAATATCGAACCTCCATAAATTACAAAATAATGAAATTAAAAATTAACTCCGAGAGTCCGCTATATGCGGCTCTCCACGACCTCCACGAGCGAGGTAAGGCGGCGGACGATGCCGCTACGGAATGGATTAAAGCCCGTTTCGGTAAGCCTAAAGACTTCGCAAACCCCGACGGGGTGTTATGGGGTGGTGTGGCAGCCGTCCAACTTACCTCCGCTAAAAAGGGTTGGAAACAAGTTAGCGCAAGATATAAACTTTACGCTCCTACACTACTACGGGACATTAACGCTACCAAGGCGTTACCCGTGGTCGAAAAGCAAGAGCTAAAGGATTTACTCCAGTACGCTAACTATCCTACTCCAAGCGGCATTAATACCGTACCCTCCGTTTGTATGGGAGACGGCTACGCCCTTATCTCCGTACCCGACACCGTTAGAGGTTACGAGCCTATCGACGATATGGTGGAGATTTTAGGTAGTGAGTATAACCTATTATTTGACCTCGCCGAGACTTGGCGCAAAACCGCAAAAGTATGATAGCCGTTGAATTTGACGAGGTAAATTTAAGAATTGCCGAAAACCAAGAGGAGTACCAAACGTTACCCGCACACGTAAACCCTAACGAGGGGTCGGTTACTTGTTGCTTTGAACTTTCCGAGGAGGAACTGGAGGAGGTAGCAAAAACGGGCAAAATTTGGCTAAAAGTTTATACTTTTATGAAGCCCTTACAACCACTATACCCAACGGTAAATAAATCCGAAGTGATATGATTTTTAACCTTTGTATCGTAGTGGGTCTCGCTTGGATTTTATCCGACAACGGCGAATAGACAAAAAAAGCAATTAGTTTGCATAAGTGGCGGGAATAACCGACATTTACAAAAATATTTTTTCATCAAAACCATTTAATTTATGCGTTTTACCTTTATTATGGCTATGCTCTTGCTCTTTGTGAGTTTCGACGCTACCGCCTTTCCGAAGGACTTAGACACCGATACGCCCGTAGTGGTAGATATTGGTGTGGATATGTCCGCTATTCTTTACGCTCCGTCTTTCTCTACCGACGAGGTAGTAGAAGTCTCTACGGACGTTCTCGTGGTGCAAAGCACCGACCAAGTAAGTACCGTTAATCAATTTATCCGTAAACACGACCGACGATACGGTGGCGGAGATAATGACGACGGCGAACCTAATAACAAAGATTTCGATAAACAGGTAGCCGAACAACTTACGACCATTCAAGTAGAAACCATTAAAAGACGCACCGACCACCGATATTAGATGTAGTCCCGTCCTTGGAGACGATGCCGTTTTAGCTGGAGAAACTATTATGTTTACTGATAATCCTATGGTTATCCCGTTGGTGTAAAGGTAAATCGTATAACGAAATAAGATAAAAAGCCCTCATAAGTATTGAACTTGTGAGGGCTTTTTAGTAGGTGGTAGAAACTAAATTAAAAATAATTTCGCTTTTTATTGAAAAATATTTTTAGTTTCCAATAATTCCCGTATATTTGTGTTATTATTTTACCAATAAAAAATTATCCTATGTCTTTCCAACCGTCAAAGTATCAACAAGCCGTTTACAATTTCGTTAAAGAGGGTAGCGGTAACGCCATAGTAGGAGCGGTCGCTGGTAGTGGTAAATCGACCACTATATTAGAAGCTATTAAGCAGATACCCGAAAACGAGAGCGTGTTACTTTTAGCTTTCAATAAGTCGATAGTAGAGGAGCTTAGTATTAAAGTCGGTTTCTTGGAAAACGTAGAAGTAAAGACGCTCCATAGCTTAGGTATGCGAGCGATTACTAAAAATATCCGTACTAAGGTGGACGGGCAAAAATATAGCTCTTATCTTAATAGAGGTATCCGAGCGGGAGCTATTGAGCCAAACGGCGAGCTTTCCGTAGAAGATTTTACAGAGTGGAAAGCCAATATTAAAAAACTAATAAACCTTATCCGAGTTAATCTTTGTCGGTCGTTCAAAGGAGCTAAAGAGTTGGCGAGAAAGCATAACGTACACCTCTTAGACAACGAGTTAGATGTAGTAAACCGAGCTATTAAGTACGGTAAGACCAACCAAGAGGTAATAGATTTTACGGATATGGTTTATTTCCCTAACGCTTTCGATTTCCGTGTACCTACCTACGATTGGGTATTTATCGACGAGTGCCAAGATTTAAACGCCGCACAACGGGAGTTATTTTTAAAATGTGTAAAGCCCGAAACGGGTAGATTTATAGCCGTAGGCGACAAGAGACAAGCTATTTACGGCTTTGCTGGAGCGGATGCGGAGAGTTTCGACCTATTGCGTAAATTACCAAATACTACCTATCTACCTCTCTCGGTTTGTTACCGTTGTGGTACTTCTATAATAGCAGAGGCTCAAAGCATTGTACCCGAAATAGAGGCTTTCGATAAGGCGGACGAGGGTACGGTGGATTTTGACGCAAGTTATACGAACGTAAAGGACGGAGATATGGTATTATGTAGAGTTACCTCCCCTCTCGTTAAATTGTGTATGGCTTATATTTCAAGCGGGACTAAGGCTTACGTTAAAGGTCGAGATATTGGTAAAAACTTAATTAAGTTACTGGAGAACACCCGAAAGACCAATATAGTAGAGGCTCTCCGAGTATTCGATAAAGAGTTAAATAAAATAGCTTTGCGGGAAATGGATAGACTACATTGTAGTTTAGCGGAGGCTCGCACGAGTCCGAGATATTTAAGTTTGGAGGATAAGGTGGAGGTGTTGGTTATTCTTAGCCAAGGACTCACACAAACCCGCCAACTTATTAGCCGTATCAATTCTATATTTTCCGAAGGTGAGAAAGTCGGTATTTGCTTATCTACTATCCATAAGTCGAAGGGTTTAGAAGCTAACAACGTTTATATTTTACGTCCCGACAAATTGTATTTAAAGGCGGGAATGTCCCTACCTTGGCAAGCGGAGCAAGAGGCTAACTTAGTCTATGTAGCTTATACAAGAGCTAAAAAATACCTCGGATTTATTGAGGATTTCGATAACGAGCAAGCTAAATAAACCATGAGAATAGTTAAAATTTTCCTCGACCTCGAAACTACGGGAGTAAATCCTAAGCGGCACTCCATACACCAAATAGCGGGACTTGTGGAGGTGGACGGCGAGGTAATGGAGGAGTTCGATATAAGGGTTAAACCGCACCCAAAGGCGGAGATTACGCCCGAAGCTCTTACCGCTTGTAACGTAACCGAGGAGCAAATATTAGCCTACGAACCTATGGAGAAAGGCTACCGTAAATTGGTAAAGATACTCGGCAAATACGTAGATAAGTACAACGCCAAGGAGAAAGCCTATTTAGTGGGATTTAATAACCGAGCCTTTGACGATATATTTTTACGGGCTTGGTTTACTCAAAACGGCGATAGTTTCTTTGGGTCTTACTTTTGGACGGATACGCTCGACGTGTTGGTACTTGCCTCTCAATACCTCATAGGGCGACGCTCTACCATGCCGTCCTTTAAACTTAAACGGGTCGCTTTGGAGCTTGGCATAGAGGTAGATAAGTCCAAGTTACACGACGCATATTACGATATTCACTTAACAAGAGACATTTACCAAATCGTAACGGGTCTCGAAATAGAATAGACAAAACCATTAACAAACACTAACGGGAGAGGCTCTACGGGGTCTCTCCTACTAACCTCCTACCAATGAATTACAAAGGCTACCAAATAACCGTATCGTCCCCCGAAAAGCTGCCTAACGGCAAACGTCGAGGGGTTTTAGACGTTCACGACCCCGACGGAAATTTAGTTAAAATATTTACTTACACTATCCGTAATTGGTTGTCCCTAAGCTCGGCAAAAGCCAAGGCTAAAGTATGGGTATCGACTCGGATAAAATAAACATACCATGCCTAAGAGAACACGAAAAAACCCTAACGGGAATATCGCAAAAGGGAATTTTGAGGATTTACCACTACACAAAAGAAGCCGTAAAAAGGCGAATATTAAGAAGGGGACTTTAAAACCGTATAAACGTAAATCTCCTAATAAAATTATAACGGAGGACGGTAAACAATAGGTAAACAATGATTGTTTACGCCCAAGTGCTTGATAGTCAACGGGTTAGAGGTCGGTAAACAATGTAAACAATAAAAACGGCAACTTTTAGAAGTGGAGAAAACGGGTTTTTCGTAAACAATGAGGAACAATAATAAACAATCATTGTTTACGCCTAAGTGCTTGATAGTCAACGGGTTAGAGGTCGGTAAACAATGTAAACAATAAAAAGAGTAAAATAATATAATAGTAATATTAGGGTTTATATAGGGTATTGGAAAAACCCGAAACCGCCCGTAGGGCTTTATAGAAATTATTGTTTACATTGTTTACCGATGTTATTTTTGTCCGTAAGTGGCTGATAGTCAAGGAGTTACAGAGGAACAATACTTTTTAGTTATTGTTCCTCTCCGAGGGTATTATAGATAAGTGGCTGATAGTCAAGGAGTTAGGTAAAAATTTATTGTTTATTTTGTATATTATTTGGAAAATTCATATATTTGCGTTATGGCAATAAGAGACAAAGACGTAGAAAAATTAAAAGAACCGCTTAACGAAAAGCAGTTAATTTTTTGTAAAGAGTACCTCGTGGACTTTAACGGCACGAGGGCGGCTAAGGCGGCGGGATATAGTGAAAAATCCGCACCAACTACCGCCAACGATATACTAAATTATCCCTATGTCCAAGCGTACCTAAAATATTTAACCTCGGCACGAGCTAAACGGCTGGAGGTCACGGCGGATAAAGTAGTACAAGAGATAGCTAAAATAGCTTTCCACAATGTAGAGGACTTGCTGGATTACTTCGACGGGAATATATTGTTTAACGATTTGGATAATATCAAATTTCCCGAAATAATTAAGAACATTACGATTAAGGAGACAATGGTAAAAGGGCGACGGGTTGGACAAGTGGCAAAGATTGAGGTTTACGACAAGGTAAAAGCCTTGGAACTCTTAGGGAAATATACCGCTATTTTCGAGGAAACTTTAAACCTAAAGAACAACGGCAAGAACTTCGACGCTCCGCAACAAGTAACCAATGTTTACATAAACCACCGTTCCAAAGGAGCGGAGCTTGCAGAATAGGAAAAGTTTTATTACTTTTGTGGAGTAATCAGTTTTTGAAATTTCAAAAAATACAATACCATGTTAAAATCTTGGAAAACAACTTGGGCGGGTATCCTTCAATTTTTAGCAATTACGGCTACCCAAATCGGTTTTTTATTTGACGGTATCGCTACCACTAATCCCGATTGGGGTTTACTTGTTGCGTCTCTTATCACTCTCGTAGGTTTAATTACCGCAAGAGATAGCGACGTTACGAGCGAGGATAGCGGATTAGTCGAAGCGGAGGAAACCGAAGATACGGCGCAAGCCTAAAAGCCCGTTAAAGAAATTTACTAACTAATCATTTCCAATTCATTATGAGCGAGAAAAAATTAGAAATTGCTTTAGCGAAAGACTTAGGTATTACCGAGGCGGAGGCTAACAAATTTGTTAATTCCTTCAAAAAGGTATTACCGCAAGTCCTTGATAACGAGGAGGACAAAGCGTTAATTTTACGTAACTTTGGTACATTTTCAATCGTCACAAAGGGCGGACGACCAAGCCGCAAGGTAGGGCAACCAGTCCAAAAAGACGAGCAAGGCAATGTAATCCGAACACCAACGTATAGCGGCGTTAAGTTCAAAGCGGGTAAAGGGTTTGTCGAAGCTCTAAACGCTTAAAGCAAACAGTACATTTCGCACAATGTCCAACAAAAGGGCTGCCACTTTATTGTCGGTAGTCCTTTTGTGATTTGTAGAGTACGATACAACAATTAAATAAATGGATATAAAATTTAGTAAGCCCCAAGAGTATGTTATAACCAGCCTCCAAAGTATTTGCCTTTTCCTCGCTGGAGTAGGTAGCGGAAAAACGTTTATTATTGGTTTCCTTAGTGGTTATTTTATTAAATACTTTCCAAGCGTTGCGGGTTTTATTGGTGCAAATACTTATATGCAACTCTCGCAAAGTACACTCCTCCGAGTGTATAAAGTTTGGGAGGAGTTATACGGTTGGGTCGAGGGCGAGGACTTTGTGGTAAACAAACGCCCCCCTAAGAATTACGAAATAATACACAAGATACCCGACTACCGAGCGACTATATCGTTTAGATGGGGAACGTTAGTTTTTATCGGCTCTCTCGACAATGCCAAGGCGCACGACGGTAAGGAGTTCGGTTGGGCTTTCTTAGACGAGACCAAGGATAGCCGAGAGGACGACGTAAAAGACATTATCTTAGCCCGTTTACGTGCGGGAGGTATCTACATAAGCCACGAGGGTAAACTAACCGATAAGACGGGCGTAAAAGGTCGTCCACGTTTCAAAGTATTTAACCCGCTTTATATCTTGACCTCTCCCGCTAAAGTAGATTGGATTAACGAGTGGTTTAACCTAAGCGAATACCAGCAAGAAATACAAAGATTAATTTATAATAAAGACGAGTTCTTTACCAAAGAGGAGGGCGATAAATGTGTGGTAATATCTTCTACTTACCACAACGAGGAGAACTTACCAAACGGATACATAGAGACCCAAATAGCGAACCGCTCGGAGGAGAAAGCTAAAATGTTAATTTACGGTAATCCTTTCGTCCGTAGTGGTGACGAGTTTTATAGCGGTTTCCAACGATTAGCCCACGTTAAGCCCGTTAAGTTCGACCCTAAGTTACCCGTACATATAAGTTTCGACCAAAACGTAGTACCGTACATAACGGCTACACTCTACCAAGTACACAAGCACGAGGATAACGCCAAGGATGCGGATAGCTTCAAAGGCGGTATTATTATCCGCCAATTCGACGAGATATGTTTACCAAACCCTCGTAACAAAACCTCCAAGCTATGTTTAGAATTTATTAAGCGTTACGGTAGTCAGATAAACGGATTATTTTATTACGGAGACCCAAGCGGGCGTAAGAGTGATACGAGAGCGGACGAACACGACTACAAGATAGCGGAGCGTATGCTAAAGAAGTATCTAAATAACCGCTCTTGTCGTGTGCCGTTCGTCCACCCAAGAGTCCTAAAAAGAAAGGATTTTATTAACAATATTTTCGAGGAGGTTTACGACGGAGTACGGATAGAGATAGACCCGAAATGTAAACATTCTATCGCCGACTTTGAATTTGTAAAGGAGGACGCTAACGGCAAGAAGTCCAAGAAAAAAGTAAAAGATAAGGAGACGGGAAAGGCTTACGAGAAATACGGGCATACCTCGGACTCATTCGATTATTTCGTATGTGAACTATTAAAACCACTATTTACTCGTCATTTTAAATAAACTTAAAAATATTTTTAAAATAAACTTAAAAATATTTTTATTTCTCGAAAAAGTCCGTATATTTGTATCGTACTTAACAAATTAGTTCACACATAAAATATACAAAATGACAACTTTAGTAAAAATAACATATACCAACTACACGGAAAACGCAACTATTGAAAACGCAACAAAAGAAGCGCAACTAAAAGCGATAGCTGCAAATGACGAAACTTTTGTAAAATACGAGGTTATCAGACAAGGAGACTATGTAATTAACGAAACAACTACGGTAACTTGCGCTATGGGTAATAATGACGAATATGAGTACGATATGACTTTTGAGGTAAAGAACGGAAAAGTTAAAATTTTGGGCGACCTTTGTGGGGCTTATGTACCAAGATTTCAAAAAGTAAAAGAGACTTCAAAAGGGCAATACGTTAATTATTTCGGCGAAAGACTATATTTCTTAAATGGTATTGAGGTTAATTAACTCCAATACCATTAGGTATTTATCCAATTATTTTTGTACTTTTGTACTTTAATAATTGGATAAATGATTTTTTAACCGTATGGAGATAGAAAAAATACTATTACGTTTCTTTATGGTTGTGGCGAGAGGGCTACGACATAAGCACCACGCCCACACGGTAAAGAAACATAAGGACTATATGGCTTTAGTGGCTGGAGTCGGATTAGACGAAAGGTTAGAGCAATATGTTAGACGAGAAGATAAAGAGCTATTCGACCAACGGGTAGTCCTAACTAACCATATCGTTACGGCGGTATCCAAGAACTTATTAGACCCTTTCTACAAAGTACCGAGGAGCAATAGCGGACGACGAGTATTAAATTACACGGGCAACGCTAACGAGACCAAGGTAAAAGAAGTAGAGACGATGTTAGGTAACTTTTGGGGGGACGAGAGTTGGGACGACTATATGGCTACTCGCTTTACCGAGCTAAACAGTATCGACCCTAATAGTTTCGTCGCTATGGAGTTTAAGCCGTTCGACGCTAATACCGAAATGGTAAGCCCTTATCCTTACGAGGTTAGTAGCTCTATGGCTATCGACTACAAGAAAGTTAATAAAGTGTTGGAGTACCTCGTAGCTAAGGACTCACACCGATACAAGATAAAAGAATTAGTAGCGGGACTCGACCCGAACCAAGTAAATACGACCGTACTACCCGACACTAAAAACCAATACAAGGACGGGAGTAAATATACGCTCTATACCAAAAACCAAACTTTCCAATTAGTCCAAGTCCACGAAAACGAGGAGAACGGATTACAAAACCTTACCGAAGGAAAGCCGACCAAATTAGGCGGCGAGGACAAAGAGTTTATTAAGTTGGGAGAGAACTACTACCAATTTCTTACCTTTATTCCGCACAATTGCGACCAAGTACCAGCCGTCCAAGTTGGATACTACCGAGACCTAAGCACCCACGGCGAAACGTTCGTTAGTCCTATCCACCCCGCTATCCCTTACCTCGACAAAACGATTAAGGTTAATAGCGAGTTGGACTTAGTGGCTACGTTATTGGCGTTCCCCCAAATGATTATGTACGGCGAACCGTGTGCGGATATTAGTTGCCATAATGGATACCAAGAGAATGGTAAAATGTGCGGTACGTGTAACGGGACGGGAGTTAAAGCTAACGCTCCGTCGGCACAAGACGCAATAGTTATCCGTATGCCTCAAAGTAAGGAGGAAATGATACCACTAACGGAGCTTATTAAATATATCGCTCCTCCAGTAGATACGGTTAAATGGCAAGAGGACTAC
This sequence comes from Caprella mutica, assembly GCA_947561585.1. Taxonomy (NCBI): domain Eukaryota; kingdom Metazoa; phylum Arthropoda; class Malacostraca; order Amphipoda; family Caprellidae; genus Caprella; species Caprella mutica. The sequence goes on along the minus strand of CANNZV010004340.1, from coordinate 12,373 downwards.
ATAGATAAACTAACGTTTAACGCTAAACGGATTATGTTTAACTCCGACGTATTCGATAGAAAGCAAATAGCGGACACCGCTACGGGCAAAACTATTGATATGCAAAACGTCTATGATACGCTCCACCCGTTCGCTATTAAGTTCGGCAAGACGTGGAAAGCTGGAGTTATCATTATGGCGAAATTGGCGGATAGAGCGGACAAGTTAGTAGCCTCTTATACGTTTGGAAAAGATTTTAAATTAAAGACCTTAGATAGCCTTATTTTAGACTTATCGACGGCGAGTAATATAGGTAGTCCAACCTTGGTTAGACACCTAAACTACGACATAGCGCAAATTATATTTAGTGAGAAACCGTTAGAATTACAACGGTACAAGCTAAAAGAAATGTATAACCCTTTCGCTGGTAAAAGCGAAAAGGAGATTATGGTACTTTTAGCGGGTGGCTTAGTCTCTCGTAGAGATAAAGTATTACACGCTAACTACGGGCGTATCTTCGACGAGTTGGAGATAGACCACGGAAAAAAAGGAAAGGATTTTTACCAGTTGAAACGATTAGCACAACGGGAACTAATCTATAAAAAGGTGGACGAAATTATAGTGGAACTCGACGGAGAAAACCCGCCGCCTACCGTGGACTTAGGAGCTTAAAAAATTAGGATTATGAATAATAGTATTATGGAGTTCGTGGCGATTAAAGAAACGCCCGAATTTAAAGCCGACCAAGATAAATTTTTTGATTACCCACTACAAGCAGTTGTAAACGGTAAGCAAGATACGCTCTATATCCAAGACGTAGAGCGAGAATTTACCGAGGACGAGCATAAACTAACGGTAGTTTGTCTCCACCGAGGAGAGACAGAGGATACCATTTACACAATAACAAAGACTTGCATAGCTCCGAAAGGGTGCGTAATTGATTGGGATAGAGTCCATTGTGCAACCTCTTTTAACACTTTATAATTATGAAAAAGCACAATAGAACGGATAAAGATTGGGACGCAATTTGGGACGCTGAAACTTTGGCACGAGCCGAGGTTATCAAAGGCGATGCCGACCGTTTAAAATCGGCTACCGCTTGGGCTAAGAAATTAGTAGAGGAGGAGAAAGCCGAGGCGGACGCTATGGGTAAAGTAGCAAACGCCAAAGATGCCTAAAACCGCTAACGAAATATTTGCGGAGAAAGTCGCCCACTTAATCAAAGCCGAGAAACGCTTAGATAAGGCGGTAATAGCCCACCAAAAAAAGGTGTACGAGCTAATCCTATCCGAGTACCTCCCACTCTTTGAATTAAAGGACGGGATTATAGTAGATAGTTCCGCTAACGACGCTCTCTTAGGAGAGATAGACGGACTATTTAAGAAGCTCGAAAAGGCAATGTACCGAGACGTTATAGGGACGTTTACCGCCGATTTATTAGCGAGTGCCGAACTATCCGCCGAGTATTACGTGGCGTTAGGTTTCAAAAAGAAAATCGTTACCAACCTCTTGCGGGATAAGGTACGATTAGAGAAGCGGATAGGGATTACTCCGACGGGCAAATTAAAGAAAGACGGATACTTATATAAGCTCGGACAAACGGCACAAGTACGACAAGAGCTTTTAAGTTATGTACTTGGAAACTTGACGGGAGACACCTCCTTTTTAGATTTCCAGTTAGGACTCCGTAACTTAGTTATCGGCAACAAGAGGAAAAAAGGATTAGCCACAACGGGACGACTACAAAAGTATTTCGACCAATACGCATACGATACGTTTAACCAAGTCGATGCCGTGGCAAACAAGCAATTAGCGACCAACTTACAATTAGAACACTTTATTTATGAGGGTAGTTTAATCGACACGTCCCGTAAATTTTGCGAGAAAAGAGCGGGCAAGGCTTATACCGTGACGGAGAGCAAGAAGTGGAAAAACGACCCCGACTTAATCGACAAGAAAACAAAAGACAGCTACCGCCCACTAATTGATAGGGGGCGTTATCGTTGTCGTCACTTCATAAAGTACATTACTAAAGAATTGTACGACCACCTTACAAAATAATACACAAAATGAAAATTACGGTAGCGGACAACTACGCAAGAGTATGGACGGACGACGGAGGCTTACGCCACAAAATTAGCTTAGTAGGTGCGAACCTTAGACGAGGTATTAACACTAACGAGATAATTATAAATAGTAATCACCACGACTACCATTTACTTTGTACTGATTGCGAAATAAACGGACAATTAAAAACAAACCAAGCGGACGTTATGGAAACCTTAGAGCCTTTTATAGTTTCGGGAGCGTCGGACGCTTCGGTGGTCAATAGTGGCGGTAATTCTAACTCCGTAGTAAACGGGTTGGTCTCCGTAGTAAATCCTATTTTAGCCGACGGTATCCACCGTTTAGACGCAAGGGAAAGTATTTATAACGACCAAGTAGTAGGAGCGGTTGACGGTCGCCACTATTGGGTCTTGCAACGTAAAAGCAATACCGTAGATTTGTTTGGTACGACACAACCTATAACTATTACGGCGGGAGCTAAAGTAGATGTAAACGGTTTAGATGTTGAGAAAAACGTAACGGGTAACTCTTGGAACGCTTCTTTTTATAGCGGTCAAGCGTTTGACCCAACGGTAGAAGATTTCGCCGTAAGTTGGTTAGTTGAGGATACGACGGGGACTATTAGAGAAATGGGAGGCTTAGATAACAACCCGTCTCAAAATAATAGCTATTCGAGTATGGAGTTTGCTATTTACCAAGTAAATAACTATTTTTATAGTCGAGTTTACGAAAGCGGAGCGGCGATAGTGATACCTAACTATGTTACTTTTTACCTCCAAGCTGGAGACCGTTTGGGTATCAAGTGCGTAAACCAAGTAGTTAGCTATTTTGTACTACGAGCGGGAGTAGAGACAGTAATTTACACGAGTGCCAAGAAAGCAACCGACCCACTATATTTTAAAGGAGCTTTTAACCGAGGTAGTAGCAGTAGCGGACACTCCAGTATAGGAGCGGTCGAGTGGCATACGGGTAAAACTTTGATAAATAACACGGCGGTAATTAGCGGGAACAGTACCGACACTTTAGCCTTTAGGCATTTACCCGAAGGGGCTAAAATAGGTATCGAATTTAACCCAACTTGTAAATATAGCGATTTAAACTATACCGCTTTAGGCTCGGATAAATTCAAAGACGCAAACGGAGACCCTTACCCGCTTGATTTTACACACGGGTTTTTTGCTGGAGCGTCGCAAAGTATTGGTATAGTGAACCTTTAAAATAAAAACGTAATGGAGGTAGTATTAGAAAATAATAACCTTATAATTAGAGAGCCTTTACCTACGGGAGTAGAGAACTTACCTACAAACGCTCCTTTGATTGGGAGTAGTACCTTTTCGGGTTGGAACTCGGAGATAGGTATATTAACTGCTTTCAATAAATTTGATATTGAGTACAACGCTTTTAACGGAGCGGAACTACCTACCGAAATACGAGCAGTTATTAGAGAAGATAACCCAAGCGGGGCGGTATTAGCGGACGTTACTATCAGCGTATCTCCAGCGACCACGGGCATACATTCGGCGACTTTCACTTTATCGAATACCGTTAATTATGGCGGGGTTCTATTCTTACAAGTGAATAGTAACGGGCGTTTGGGTATTGTCGGACAAAGTAATAATCTCCCTTGGACGCAAGTAGTAGGGTCTCAATATTCCACTAACGCAAACCCTCTAATAATCCAAAGCACGCCCGACTCGGCGGGTTTAGGTTCTCGTTTGTGGAGAGTGGTAACGTATGCTCCAGCAAGCGGACAAACTATTACTTTACCTCTTTGCGAGGGTAAGGTTTACGAGGTGTCGAGAGGTTGGGATACGAATAATATTAAAATAGACGTTCCCTACTATGACGAGGAGAAATATACCGACATTCATATAGGAGGTAATACGACTATCGGCGGAGTAACAGTAACAGACAGCGACCAAGCGATAACCTTACTAACAAACTTAGTAAATGCCTAAAACCACCGAAATAGAGAAGTTAGTACCTGCACTTTATCGCCGAAACGCTTTAAATTTGTCGTTATTTGCGTATATTCGTGGCGTAAGGTCGGCTCTACACACGGTTACAGTAGTCCAAGCGATAGATATGTTTATGGACGACTACGGTTTAGACGACGATAATTTTAACCGAGGTAGTGCTTTATCTACTTATAATCGGATGCAAAAAGAATTAATAACTTTAAATCGTACTGAAATATGACAACGTACATTTACGCCGAAAAAGGCACACAAAAAACCCGTTTTACGGCTATGGTGTGGAAACACATGGGAGCAAATAAAAACGGTTGGGTACAGATTACCAAAGCGCAATACGACGGGAGCGCACCTACTGGAAAATCTAACGGCAAGAAGCCCGAAGGATTAGAGGACGAGGCGAGATACCGCCAAATATTCGACCAAGGTAAAGGCTTTGAGCAAGACGGTAAATTAGAGGAGGCGTTAGCCAAATTCCAAGAGGCTTTAGCCCTTAAATCGTCTCCGTCTTTGAAAGGTAAAATTACCAAAGTAACTAAAGCTATCGAAGCGTCTAAGAAAACCGACAACCGTAACGAGTTGGTAGGAATGGCGGTAGAGGCATTAGTGGAAAACGATTTTGAGTTAGCGATAGAGTCTTTAGAGTCGGCGCAAGAGATTGAAAAAACAGAGGAGACCGCCGCTAAAATCGAAGAAATTAAAAAGCAACAAGCGGACGCTTTAGTAGAGTAATCCGTTATCGGTCTTAAAAAATTCCGCCGAGTTCTTAGGAGCTTGGCGGATTATTCATTAATCTAAAAAATAATTTCTACTATGAAAATTCGTAGTATCAAAACTAACTTAGAGCATACCGTAACTAAAGAGGGTTGGGATAAAATCCAAGCACGAGGCGACGGTAGTAAATACGTTATTGTATCCAACGCTCCAGTAAAAGAGAACAAACCGCCCGAAGATACCAACAAAGCCGACTATAACCACTTGGTTAAAGACGCTAACCGCAAAATGGGTAAAAAAGACTACGAGGGAGCTAAAAAACTCTTTGAGCAAGCCCAAGCTATCAAGCCCTCAACTCTCATTACTGAAAAATTAGGAGAAATTCAAAGTTTTTTAGATATATCGGAGTAAAAAACTTTATTTTATCATAAATTAGTTATATTTTTGTAGCATGAACGAAAAAGAAATTTTGCTTTCATTCCTTGCCAAACAGTACGGAATGACAGAGGATGCAGCCGCCGAACTGCTTTACACAAAATCGGAGGACGACGACACCAAAACGGTGTTAAAAGAAAATGCTTTACAAGACCTTTTAGCCAAGGACAAAGAGCGAGTAAAAACTATCAAAACTACTGCGGTAGATAAGACAGCTATTTACGACGAAGCCTTTAACGACGCTAAGAAAAAGGTATTAGGCAAGGCGGAAAAAGCCTTAGCTAAAAAGTACGGCATTGAGGGCGAGGAGTTCAAACTGGACACTCTTGTAGCCGATATTGTAACCAAGGAGACCGAAGGGTTAAAAGGAGACAATACGATTACCGAGGACAAAGTTAAGAAACACCCGACCTATTTAGCTTTGGAACGTAGTAAAACCGAGGAGTTAGAAACTCTCACCAATACGCACAAGTCCGAAGTTGAAAAAATCCAAGCCGATTACGCCCGAACGGAAACGTTAGGAGACGTAAAAAGTAAAGTATTAGGCTACTTCGACGGTCTCAAACCCGTACTAAGTAAAGACGTAACAAGAGCTACTAACCAACGCTCGGACTTCGCTACTCGTTTCGATAGTTTTAACTATGAGAAAGACGGCGATAAATTCTTAATGTTGGATAGCGATAACAAACGAATGGAGGACGAACACGGCAACCCTATCTATTTAGATAAGTTTGTGCAAAATGAAGCCTCTAAAATTTACGACTTTGCGGTACAATCTCCGAAAGGCGGAGCGGGTAATGGCGACGGTTCGGGAGGAGCAAGCGGCGGCAAAGTAACCATTCCTACAAGCGAGGACGAGTACAACACGGCAATTTTCAACGCTACCACTACGGAGGAGCGGACGGCAATTACCGAGGCATACGAAGCAAGTAAGTAGAAAGAAGTATTAAGCCGTTGTTATTAAAAACGTATTTTCTTAACAACTAAATAACTTAATACCATGCCAATAGTAGCAGGAGATTTTAGTGCCAGCCAATTGGCACAAACTATCATTCGAGCCGACCAAATGTTTGCGGACGATATGATGAAAGCGGACTTTGAGGGTAACGTAGATAGCTGGAAAGCTATTAAAAAGGAGATGAACGCAAGCGTAGCGGTTCTCCAAGACCCCGAAAAAGACCGTGAGGTAAAAGTAACTTGGATTAACTCGTGCGGCGATGTAGCCGAAGATTGCGACGGCGACGATTGCGATTTAGCGGGTAACGAATTGGGTACGGACTCTAAGACTTACGCTTTAGGGCTTTGTAAACAATACAAGTTTACCGTTGACGAAATGGCTTTTAGAACTAACGACTACTCTATGGAGCAAGTGGTGGCTAAAGGCTTCTTAAAAGCAGATAAGGCTCTTTCCGAGGCTATCACAAAGTCAGGTTTATCTCGTATCGAAAGTTTCAAAGGTGTAAACCAAGTAACGGACGGAGTAGGAACGGTTAACGCTGGTACTACCGAGACAGACGTAGCGGCGGCGGATTGGAACGAAAGACTTTTTGCATACCTTTACCGTGTTGGTATCCAAAACCAAATGAGTAACCCGTTTCTTTTGAGCGGTACTAACCTTTTCGAGGATAGATTAGTTACTATGTTGGCAGAGGCAAACGCTAACGGAAAAGGAGCGGCGCAATTGTTCAAATTAATGAGAACTTATTTCGATTTGTTCAACATTGATATTATGAACTCTCCAGCGTTGAAAACGTATTTAATTAACCGTGGGTCTATTGCGTTCGCTTCTAAAGCGTATTACGGAGCAGTACCTACCGAGTATATCGGAGCGGGACAAAAACGTTATTCTATCGCAAGCCGTAACTTAGACGGTGTACGTTTCGACGTTCACTATACGAACCGTTGTAGCGGCAACACCATGAAACACGACTTTATGGTTAAAGCTAAGTACGACTACTTTATTAACCCTACGGGTTGCGACGGTACACGTACTGGAGTTTTGGCTTTCAATAAAGTCTGAAACGGGGGAACGGTCACACCACCCGACCCTCCTACGGACGGTATCGGATTTATGACAATAGATAATGATTTTGCGGTGGTGTAAGTTTTTAGCGATAACTCGCAACCTTAGACCAACCAAAAACGTATATTTCGGATATGTTCATGGGATTATATAAGCCCGTAGCTCGTCAAGAGTTGCGGGCTTTTCCTCGTTATGTAGCTTTATGTTTAGCTTTATTCCTAAATATTTTGTACTTTTGTAATCAAAATAAATATTTTAAAAATAGCCGTATCTATGTACGAATGTTACGACAAAATTATAGGATTATCGGAGACGGATTGCGATTGTACGGCAACCGATAGACCGACCGACTACAACGTTAGTAAAAGCGGGTTGTTTTTGGACGAATTGGCAAGCGTTTCGAGCTTGGTAGCCTTGGCTAAATGCGATAAAACCGTTTGGGATTTGTTGCAAAAAGCAGTAAGCGGAGGTATTAAGCAATTTGTAGCGGATAGTAACGCCCTCCTCGGTAAAAAGTACCGATTAAAAAGAAAAGCCGTAAGTGGGCAAGTATTGGGGCAAATAAAAGCCAAGGACGTGTACCAACCGAGTAAAAATTACGGAGTTGTTACTTTATCTTGCTCTCCAGTAAGAGGGGGTTTTATGCGGTTAAAGAATATAGGCGGAGTGTTTGAGGCGGCGGGGACTATCTCCGTAGAGCTTCGAGATAATGTAAACGGACTACTTGATACTTTTACCTTAACTACAATAGCCGACAAACACGTTACTACTTCCGTCGATTTAATGTTACCCACCTACTCCAAATATATGCAGCCTTTGGAGTATTTCTTAGTTTATCAATTCGATAACGCTAACCGACCAAAAGATACGGAGATTAGTTGCGGTTGTGGCGGCTGGACTCCAAGTTTTAACCGAGATAACCCGCACTACAAGAACGTAGGAGGACACAAGAGCGCACCGTGGGCGGATTACGTAATGGTCGGAGGACGAGAGGTTAATAGCCTTACGGAATTAGACGACGATACTACGATAATGAGTAATAACCTATACGGTATTTCCGTCGAGGTAGATTTTGGTTGCAAAGTGGACGAGGTTTTATGTGAGGAGGCTTTAGATTTTGTCGGTAATCCTTTAGCCCTTAGTACGGCTTTGGCAGTACAATATGCGGCGGGCGTAAAAGTGGCAAACCTTATGCTTAAATCTACTCTCCTTACACGGGAGAACATGGTAGGGAGTGACGAGTGGGAGGAGTCGATTATAGAGTGGCAAGAGAAATATAACGAACACGTTAATTATATCGTTTCACAAGCAGACTACACCGCTAACGATTGCCTAACGTGTAAAGATATTATCGGACTAACTCGAAAAGGGTTATTTTCGTAAATTGTAGCGTACTAAACATTTAATACTATGGGTTTTAAAATTGATTTCCAAAAGGTTAAAAATTGGCTATTCATATTTACTTTTTGTTTTATGTTTTGGTACGGTATTTATAAATTTATTACTTAGTGGATATTTACGAACAAATACGAAAATTAGACGAGTTAATGGCTTACGTCACTAACGAATTACCCGTATTTGCTCAACAAGTAGCGGCTAACGATTTGGCGGCTTTAGTGACTAACCGAGTTGTCCAAAAAGGAGAGAATTATTTAGGGGCGGCTTTTAGTCCATATAGTAAAAATACCGTAGCGGCTTGGCGATTTTGGGGGAAAAGTAGAACGCAAGCGGCGGAGCGAAAGGTTAGGATAAAAAGTAGAGCTAAAGGCTCGTTAAGTTACGAGGAGTTTAGGAAACTGAATAACTTAAAAACAGATAAAAAGAATTTCGAGTTTACGGGGGAAATGTGGAGAAAATTTGGTATAGTGAGGGTAAACGTTTCGGGAGAGAATTTTAAAATAAGCCTCGGCGGAACGTCTCCAGCGTCACAAGATAAAATAGACGAGAACACCGCAAGAGAGGGGCTTAGTATCATAGAGGCAAGCGAAGCGGAGGAGCAATTAGTACAAAAAACGGTAAGCGGTTGGATTGACCGACAAGCCGATAGAATATTAAACCAATGAACGGAATTATTACGGATTTTTTAGCGCAACATTTCATTACTTTGCCTTTCGTTAGTCGAGCGGCGGGGTGTGTTACCGTACTCAAAAAAAGCAAGAGCGGAGGAGCGGATAAAAAAATACCCGTAGCTCAAATCGTTTATAAAACTACCGAGGCGGGCGTTACCGTGTGCGATTTCGAGCAAGATTACCAAGACCTTATACCAGTAAGTACCGAGACGGGTATTTTATATTTCGAGGATTTGGTAGGAGCTAAAGTTATCGACTCAAATAAAAGGTATAACACTTGGGAGGGGCGTTTAAAATTAGTATTTTGGGCTAACCTTAAAAAGATAGGGCAACCCACGACTATGGGAGATTTAGAGGCGGCGATTATGGCAAACTTACCGCAACAAATAGCGGCTAACGGGGCTTTCTTTGGAGCTTCGCTAAGAATGTCTAAGATTTTCCCTAAACGCCCCTCTCCGTTTGACTATTACAACTACAACGAGGCACAAACTCAATTTTTAGCCGCTCCGTATGGGTATTTTTCTTTAGAAATTGCTTACACGGCGAGAGCTTCGAGAGGATGCCCGACGAACATAACTTTAAATCCCGAACTATGTTAGAATTAGTAGAGATATTTTGGAGCTTTCAAATAGCCGCTTTAGTTTATGTCCTCACTATCGTATTATTCGAGGAGGGTTACTTACTGGAGTGGTATTACGACCTCCTTATAGATTTGAAAAACGGAGGTAAATTAGGTAAGTGGTTATCTAAACCTTTGGGGCTTTGCGAACGATGCACGGCGGGACAATTTGGTTTATGGGTTTGGCTTTATCTGAATGGTGGAGAGTACCTACAAAACCCAATATTAGCAGCGTTAAAACACGGTATTTTTATATCGTTTTGTATAATCTTTATATCCGTAATTAAATACATATTGTCGAAATGGAAAAAATAACAAAAGAGTTAGCGGCGGAAAACCTCGCCGCACTTCTAAAGGAGTACATAGGTAAAGAGCAAGAGGTTTTAGACCGCTTGACAAAAGAGGATAGGATAGCTATTGGACACCCTATTAAGGACGTGTCGCAATTAGACGAGTTCCAAGCTAATGGAAACCGTTACGTTATCCGTACAAGTCTTACTCTTACTCGCTTTGAGCAATTCGAGAAACTCCAAGTACGAGTAGGCTACGGGGTGGATTTCCGCCAAATGTTCGGACAAATGCGTAAAGCGTTCGATTACTTAAACGAAAGCCAACCCGCCGACGCTTCGGTTATTCTTTACAACCTAATGAACGGTATTAAGAATAACATAGACGGTCGAGACAATGAAGTTTTAGACCTTTGTTGTTTATTCATTTGCAGAGAGGACGAGAACGTGGCGGAGTATAGCCCCGAACTTAACAAACTTAAAAAAGACGATTGGGCTAAAGAGGGTATAGCTATGGAAAGTTTTTTTACATTAGCCTTCAATTTAGTAAACGGATTTATTCCCGTCTATCAACAAGTTTCGGCAAGTATTTCGGAACATCTGGAAAACGTCCAAAACGAAGTAAAAAGCGGGAAACCAAAGAGAACTACGTCCACGTCCAAGAAAACGAAATAATTAAGTTTTGGAGTAAATTAAGGCGGCAAATTTCCCGCCGTGGCGGAGTTTCTTATACTGAATTGGGGGCGTTTGACATATTCGATTTTTTCGTTACTCTCGTAAATTACGAGGAGGAGTTAGACGCTGAAATGGCAGCCAATAAAAAAGCGGCTGGTAAATCAAAAAAGTAAAAATAAAATGGCTGTAACGTTAGATATAGACGGTAGCGTACAAAAGATAAACGCTAAATTACAAACTACAAGAGAGGCTCTTGTGGGGGTCGCTAATGGTTACGAGCAAATAGGCGAAGCGTCTAAAGAAGCGGTCGGAGGAGCGGCTAAAGACCAAGAAACTTTAGCAAAGGGGACTAAAAAAGGGTCTAAGGCTTTGGACGACCAACGGGCTATTATTGATAAGTTGGAGGCACACTTAAAACGATTAGAGAAAGGACAAAAGAAAGTAACCAGTACCAAAGACACAAAAAAGTATAACACCGAAATAGCTAAGACGAGAGCGGCGTTAGCGTCTCTAAAAGGTGCGGGCGTTTCCTCTATCGGAGCGGTTAATGGTGCGGCGGTTGCAAGCCAAGGCGTATTTAGGTCTTTGCGGGCTACTCTTGCTACTACTTTCGCTCCTTTGTTTGCGGCTGGAGCGGCGGTAGCTGGTATCCAACAAATAATTAGTACGGTTTCCGAGTACGAACAGACAGCCGCCGACCTCCAAGCGATTACGGGAGCGAATGGCGATACTTTAGAATTTTTAAAACAGTCCGCCGTAGAGGTTGGATTAAGTACCACTATATCGGCGGGGCAAACGCTGGAGGCTTATAAATTGATAGCCTCGGCAAAGCCCGAACTTTTAAGTAATGCCGAGGGATTAGCAGAAATTACACGAGAGGCGGTAGCCCTTACCGAAGCAATGGGAGGAGACCTACCTACGGCGGCTACGAACCTTACCGATATTATGAACCAATTTAACGCCCCCGCTTCGGAGGCGAGTAGGTTTGTGAATGCTTTAGCGGCGGGTAGTAAAGAGGGGTCGGCGGACGTTGGACAATTAGCGGCGAGTATTTTAGGGGCTGGTACTGAAATGAAAAGTAGTAACGTCCAATTCGAGGAGGGCGTAGGCTTGTTAGAGGTGTTAGCCGAGAAAGGTAAGAAAGGAGCGGAGGCTGGTACGGGGCTTAGAAATATCCTATCTAAATTATCGGCTACCGATATTTTACCAAAAGACGCTACCGCAAGATTGGAGGCGGCGGGAGTAGATATAGCGACCCTTAGCGATAAGAGTTTAACTTTTACCGACCGTTTACGGGCTTTAGCTCCAGTACAAAACGACGCTAACGCACTTACGGCGGTGTTCGGATTAGAAAACAAAGCAGTAGCCCAAATCTTGCTACAAAATGTCGATAGAGCCGACGAGCTTACTAAAGCCGTTACGGGAACTAACGTAGCCTACGAGCAAGCCAATATTAGAACGGCAACGGCGGCGGGAGAGTACGCTAAATTAAAGAATACGATAACCGCTTTAGTTACCGAGGGCGGCGGAGG
>CANNZV010004339.1:0-42937 GCA_947561585.1 Caprella mutica | reverse complement strand
GTTGTCTAAATTCGAAAAATTGATATAGAAGAAACAGAAATTCAAAATAAAAAAAATCCGAATAATAAAAAAATCCGCTATCTAAACATTTCCGATAACTTGAAAGAAAAAAATCATTGTCTTTTTTCACGAGTACTACCCTAGAGAAATCCTCATATATATGATTGTATGGGTTCTAAGAATTTTGCCCGGAGGAATTTCGCCCGGCGGAATATTGCCCGTGGATTTTATATTTCTAGGTTTAAATTGGTAGCTAAATTGTAAATTAAAAGTTTGAGATGCAATTTACATAAATATAAATCGTTTTAATCTAAATTTATCATATTGTACTATGACAAGTTTTATTTAACTAATATTAAATAGCCACGGAAATTTAAATATAATGAATTTTGAACTTACTTAAGATAGTTACTGAACAACATACATATACATATATACTAACATTCCTGTAGAATTCACTTATCACCGTAATTGAAAAAAGTAAGGTTAACCTAACAAACAATAATTCAACATTTTCAATAATTTAGGAAACAAACCATATAATCGTCACAATTTACCAGTTAATATGAATAGTATTATGAAAATTGAAAAAGTAAGATGAAGATTCATTCATTGTAATCAGTTGGTTCCTGAAGTTTGCTCCATTACAGCTATTGTCTTATCCCTTTCACAATGGCGTAGATAATATTAAGTTCACGTGGAAAAGATATCATTATTTAAAATAAAATATTATTAATACTTTATGTAAGATTGAAAACTATGAAATCTTTGATGAAATCATTGAACATATTAATGAACCTTTAGTCATATCTCGTCACGAAGTACTGTACAGGTGAAAAAGTCGTAAGTTAATTACAAACAACAGTCAAGAATACTAAATTACTGTATTTAAAATAAAGCTAACCATATAGTAATATTTCAAACTAAACAACTGTCAAAATATATAATAGTCCAATTTATAAGATGTTCTGTAATTATTTTAAGTGAAATCATATTCATTTTATTTTCAATTTCGTAACTGTTTCACATTGGTTAAATAAAACTTGTTATACTACAATATGTTAAAGTTACATTAAAATGTTTTTTATTTCTGTAATTTGAATCTCACATTTTAAACATTTAATTTACAATCTACCAATTTAAAGCTATAAATATATAATCCACGGGGAAAATTCTGCCGGGCAAAATTCCACACTGGCAAAATTCCGGCGGGTAATATTCCATCTGGCAAAATTTCGCCGGACAAAATTCCTGTCACCGATTGTATGATAACAGATAATTAAGAATAAAAAAAATAGATAAATAGAAAAATTAAAACAAAAGACTAAAACACTCATAGCGAAAAACATACAGATAGCAAAAAATACGGGTAATAAAATTAAAGACGAAAAAACATCTGCATATTTTAGCCAAATAATTCTAAAAATTGAAATAATTCATAGATAGTCAGTCATTTTTGAAGTCTTCTACTAAAAACCATTAATGTTTTAAAATACTCATTCCATTTTAAAAACTATTCACCAAATTCAGGCTTAATATCTCCATGTCTACTCATATTAATGGTACAGTCACTGCCATAAATACAGTGCACCACAGACAAAAAATATAGAGGATTAGGCCTAGAGACTATTGTGACTGACTGTACGGAAACAAAAGAACAGGAACAGCCGATGTTGGTATTTGCCGGCGACTTACAATACTATATTAAACTTCGAGTTAAGATAATAGCATGTCAAATTTTGAAGTTTTTCGATCAAATAATGAAAAAATATAATTAAAATAAATCATCAGATTGTGATAGTAAGAGAGTAAGTAAATATAGGAAATAAAATGATGAAATAAAGTGGTACTGTTATAACCATGGAATTATAGATACTAATATCGAACTTCAAATCTGCTGTTTTCTAAATGAAGAGAAGGTTTAGACTATTCTAAATTATGCAAAACATAGGTTTCAGTCACAACATTCTTTACCAAAATTCTCATATACACACACTTACAAAGTATGTATGTGATATATCATTAATAACGACAATATCGATTGTTATATCTTTTTACAATAACAATAATTCTTTACATTTATCCATTCTGCAGAACATTCATTGCTACGTTCTCTCCAATAATATCTTAGACATAAGTTATCTCACCTTTTATTGTTTAGAGATGAAACGTTTGCTTCAACCACGTGGTCTTCACAACTCAAAATCAGCTGTACTACCCGTACGAAATCACAAGCACAAATGAGGTTGGTGGACCATGGGATTTAGAAACAGACATTCCGATATCTACTATGAGTCGAAATGGTTGCTAAGTCAATACCCACCGTTAGCGCTACGAATTCGACAGCAAATGGCATCGAATCGACATTCATATGTTTGTTGGGTACATATTGCAAATCTAATTCAAAATGCATGAATATTTTAGAAGCTTTCATGTATTGAAATTATGCTATGTAGCCTTGAATCAATTATTAGTTGTTCAAAATCATCACGTGGAGTTAAAGTGGCGCCATAGTTTTCAAACGGTGGGAATATAAACTATAAATGGAGATAAAAAAACATACTAATTTCAGGAAATATTAGTATTTTGAGTGAATAAATTTTCATACCTATTATATAGCTATATTTTGATGTAAGAAAATATATATGTAGGCCTAATACCAAAAATGATTGAGAATCACTAACTAATTTCTAGCCATTGAATCAATACATTTTTCTTGGAATCTAATTAATGTTAATTAAAAGCGATTTGAATTGTACTTCCTCCTAGCTAATTTTAAAATATCACACCACATATAATTCAATCATTTTCCAAACTTACCTTTAATTTTCAGTTAGAACCTTCCAAAGCGCCGACACGAACACAAATGAAAGAGAATGGCCAAACTCAGGATTTTTATTCCACATCGGACAGAAACACGTGTAATGGGCAGAGCTTAGATCAAGTCAGATAATTTTGTATTTAATATCAGATGATTTATTTATGTACATAAATTATAACATAGCAACAAATGTCTTGTAATAGAAATGATTCAGAAAGTCTTCACACCATCATCTGCATTTAAATATCATTATATCTGTTTGAAAACCACGAGTTATTATAACTCTATAAGCTAAATCAAAGTCCAAACATAGAATAGAGATACGAAACATTACCTTCCGCATCTGCGAAAATAATTAGGTAGATCTCTTATCTTATTCTTCAGTAGGGAGGGCTCAATAACTAATAAAATAATTGTGAGAAACCAAAAGGGAAACTACTAAATACTAATATTTTAATTTAAAACAGTGTAATATCAAATAATATAATTTATTTTATTCTAATTATATTATTATGAATTATTTTACTTCATTTTAATAAATTAAGAATTACAATATTTGTAATTATCTTATTAAAATTTATGAAATTGCATTTTAATTTATCTTTTCTTATTAGTTTTCATACAACAAGTTCAGTTGTCAGTTTATCACAATTATTTTATCACAAATTATTATCACCCCTTCAGTATAATTCTTGTGCACTTCCCTATGAACAACGGTCTATCGATTCGATATCTTCTTATGTCGAATTCAAAGCTAAAAACAGCGGATATCTAAATTTATTAATTAATTTTAATCGAATCGATACATGAAAATATCCTGAAATCGACATCGTAAATCTTCTTCTATTTTAGATGTCGAATCAATATTTAATTTAATACATCGAAAAAGAGTAACGAAATCGATAGATAGATATTTTTCTATGGTTTTTGGTATTTTTTCAATTAGACGCATAGAAAAAAAATTATTCGAAAATTAGAACGAATTTCAAACTGGTTTTCAAACATGTACCTCTAATACAGTTTTGAAGCTACAGCTTTGCAGTTTTTTTCATTCGCTTCCCCATACTATTCTCTACAAAACGATTGAAAGCGATTTTTCGTGAAAATACTAAAATTTCAAAAAAAATTGAAATTATATTTCGAAAAAAAAATTCAAAATTCAAAAATCGCTTTCAACCTGTAGAAAATAACCAGGAGCATCGAATGAAAAAAACTGCAAAGCTGTAGCATAGTAAACAGAATAGTATAGTACCCCAGTTCCATGTATTATTCAATTTTATTCTGGGTAGGCTGTGACGTCATGTATGTAAACAAGAGGTCACGTCATAGTAAACAGAATTGTTGTGTGTCACGTGGAATAGAGAATTAAGATGGCGGCCAACGCGACCGATCTGACTAATGATCTAATTATCTTGAATAAATCGTCAAAAAGACTAAAAATTCGTTACTATTTTGGGTTTAAAAAGACCAGTAGCAATTTCATCAACAGTATCTTTTTTAATTTTCGTCCGTATGACTATAAAGATTGGATAATAGCATGCGGTAATGTGGAATTAAAAAAATTATCACCGAAAACGTTATTTAACAAAAGTTGGGTGTGTTGCAGCCATCTTTTGTGTTTTTATTGTACGTACAAATGTACGCACCATTGTTGACATGTGACGTCACAGCCTACCGAGACACGCGTAATATCCCCCCTATATCTCTGGGATACTATATCTTCTCTGTACTGTGGCTGTAGCTTAAAAACTGTATTAGAGGTCCATGTTTGAAAACCAAAATATGTAGCGATTTTGAAGTGCATACAAATAGTATCCAAGCTACCGACCATGTTTTTTGAAAAAAAAAAATTAAAAAAAAAATGAAGCTACAATACTGAAACTTCGTACCCATATATAAAATTGAATTCCCTATCGTTTTTGTTTCTTAGCGTTTTTTCGATTAGACCCATAGAAAACGAGTTATTCGAACTAACAGAGCGCTATATCCACCCACTCCCCCTCTCCCCAGGGGCATAGCGTCACACAGGTACACTCTAGAGTCTAATGGGAATCGGTGTATTAATTTAATAAATTAATCATTAGATATACTCCGTTTATATAAATGATGCTTATTAAAGGAAATTAAATTAATTTCGTAAAAATTCTACGCGTGGCCACGGGGGCAGCGCGGCGGTGACATGACAAAAAAACCCTGTGCAAAAAAAAAACGCGGTAAAAAAAACCCGAGCAACAAAACCCAGGAGACAAACATTTAAATCCCCTAGTAAAAAAACGATGCAAAAAGAAACCGGTCGATATAAATAGCCCAATTCAATTTTATTAATTTTCATCAATATTCTAATTAATAAAATTACTTTATTAATAAATTATTATATAAATAGAAAGAGATATTGCGCATCTAGGTTAGCGGTCCGGTTGGGAGTTCTTTTTTTCTTTGGGCTTTGGGGGGGGGGGGGGGGGGGGGAACCAGGTTTAGAAACCAGGTTTGATAGTGACAAAATTTTTACTCTACTTTTTCTACTATAAAATAGGTATACATTTTTTTGCTAAAAATTTGCAATATTTTCGCCGAAAATGTAATAATTATTGGTTCGCATTGATTAATGTTAAATATATTAATAAAAAATAATTGAGCTATTTATATCGACCGGGTATTTTTTTTGTTTTTTTTTTTTGTCACCAGGCATATTTTGCTATGGGATTTTCAATCGGGGGGTTTTATCCGATGGTAATTTGCACGTTTTTTATCCTGGAATCTAGCGCGGCATCGCATATTTTCATAGAAAACTGTATTGAAATATTTTGGGGTGACTGTGATATTTTTTTATTGAAAAATCGCCATATATGCAGAATAGCTCAAGCTTCTCGCATGTCATTGACAACATGTTGTTTAAATTTCATAAACGTTTGCTAACATCGTTTGTATATCGACATGTAATATGCATAATTATTAAAACTCTAGAAATAGATTAATAGTTAGTTTAACTAAAGTACCTATATAATAATATAATTATATATGTTCCGCGCCATTTGCTGATTTGAAGCAGGAACAACAGTGATGGAGTTCAGTAGATAATCAATTAGTTTTGCATTTAATTGGTCCATTTCATCAAAATATGATAGTTAAAACATAATAACTAGGTTTACAGAATACTTGACCAAAACTGGTATTTTAATTTTATTTAAACATTCTACCAAACGTTTGGAATTAACCTAATTTATTTTCCCCTTTTTTTTAATGTAAAATTATAGTCTTTTGAATAAAATAAAAAATGAGAAGTTTTCCATACAAGAATGTGCTGCGCGTTTTTAGAATTTTGAAAATGTGCGATAATCCGTTAATCACGAAATTGTCGCACATTTTCAAGATCCTGAAAACGCGGAGCGCATTCTCGAAATTGTGCAAGATCGGAAAATTGGGCGGAACATATTCCATTTTGTATGTAATTGAATGGTAATTCACGGAGATATTCATTCCTTTTTTTAACTGATATGAAGGTTCATGATCATGTATTTGAAAAATAATGTGAACAACGCCATCTGGCGAAGAATCGTATAAGCTCCTGTTAACTAATAAATACTCTATATTCTCAGAAATAATTCGCATCATTATTGTTGATACGAATTTTAGCTCATTATTTATAAGCTAAATTACTATTACTATTATTGTCTAACTATCATAGTCTGTCAAAATATTCCATATGAAAATGTGACAGTCTATTAATTGTGCAATAATACAAACTTGCACAATAAAATATCAAACAGAAACTGATTTTTCATTACAATTGTGCAAGTCTCCAATATCGCCCATACACGGTCAATATAATTGTCAATTCACAGTATTGACAATTAAATTGCGCAATAGAATCATGAATAGAATTGACCGTGTATGGGCACATTACACCAATATAATTGTGTAAATCATCAATATCGCACATACACGGTCAATTTAATTGTCAATTCAGGGTACTGTCAATGAAATTGAGCAATATTATTGATCGTGTATGGGCCGCTTTAGAGATGTATCTTTTAAAGAATAGAATTCATTGCTAAGAAGTGGACGTATCTATCGAATTTAATATTTATTTACGAATGATAAAAACTATAGCTAAAGTACTCTTCATATTCTCAATATCCAGCCAATTGACTAATTTTCCTTCTTACATTTACCTTCACATGTTATTTTTTTTAATAGAGAGCAGTCATATTTGATGACATTCCAACATGACTGCTGAGAGCAAAATGTCCCGCATTGCAATAAAATAAATGGAATTTGCATATACTTTGGGGGTACAGCACAAATTTGGGAGAGCGTACGATAAAAACACGTTACAATAGGGACTAGTTTAATCATACGCGTCTCAGAAATTGTACGGATACACTTTTCCGCTATAGTACATCATATGCAATAAAGTAAAATATTTAATTTTAATTTTTGAATTTATTTGCTTAATGGATATCGTCTCGAAGCATATTAGATATATAATCGGGCGTCGGTTCGATACAGATTCCCCATGGAAGTAGCAAAGATTTGCTTCTTTTTATTAACGTCTATTCGCCACATAATTTGTGACTTTTCATCTCGAAATACACGTATTGTCGATGCCGTCTTGTGGTGCACGGCATCTTCGAATCGAAGCCAAAACGATGTCAGATAGCGGATTCTAGCTCTATTTTCGACACAGCTTCGAGAAAAGCCTGGTATACCGAATTGACGTTATTTTAATGCCGCATTGTTTACTGGGAAGGTTTCATTATGTCCCTTTCTTTATTGACAAACAAAGTATAAAAAATCAGTTCAATTATCTAGGGTAAGTCAAATAAAGCTAATTACCCAATTTTTTCGTTGTCAATCATAATTATTTCTCAAATTTATATTTCTGAATGAATGCTTCTAAAGATTTATAATTATATAAAGACAATTTATCATTGATAAGAGTCACATGCATTGTGAAGCCATGTAAATTATTCGCAAAATTTCAGTCGGTTTATAAGGTTTCTCACACACGTTTTCGCTGTGGAACTCTCATGTATGGATTCATTGCACTAGTCGACTCGTTCCAGAACTGACTGTAGTGTTCCGTTCCCTGTAAAGAACCTGTCACTGATCATAATAATATGATTCAGATCATGTAAGTGAGGGAAAAGAGTAACTAACTATCTAACAATGACAGACTACTCTTATTTGAGCTCGGAGATAAGTTTCAACGATCTGCCCGATCCAGCGGATAAATACATTCTTGAGAATCTTCTCGCAGAAGGCGCTTTTGGAGCGGTTTACGAAGCCGTCGATAGATGGAAAGGTAAATAAAAAAAAGAAACAAACTTAACTTATCATTATTACTAAATAATTTAATATTCTAATTTTTAGTATTAAATGTAAAATATACTATCATTACAATAAGAAATTTCATGGAAATTTCTATTTCAATAACGCATCGTGCTACTAGCCTGATAGTAAAAAAATAGAGATATTTCTAATTCTATAATAAACTAAAATTTACTTAACTGGGTGTTTTCTATTTATTTGGAGGAAGGCTGCAGTGAAATTATGAATCATATCACAAACATGATAATGTTATTATATCAAATTTCAAATAACTAAATTTTTAATTCTTTTTAAAAAAAGTACGATATCACAACTGACTGTGTATGTGAGATACATTTTCATTCTAATTGGATTTTTCGTGTGCATTGACTTTGTTGTAAGTTTCGTACCATTCTCTTGTTAGCGAGTTCAAAAGTTGCCGTCAAGGTTCTGAATCACATAAGTGCCAACGTATGCCAGATTGAAAAGGAATTCAACGTGCTCTCCAAAGTTTCCGGGCATGAAAATTTTCCAGAATTTTTCGGGTTGTTTCTGAATAAGACTGACTCTTCGAACCATGAAGTTTGGTTAGCAATGGAGGTGGGATTTGACTAAATATTGAAATATCTACAAGCCATAAGAAATTTTATGGAATAATTTCACAATTAAATACAAAATATAGATAGATTGTTAAAATGTCGCTAGAAAATAAAACATACCTACAGTTCTACTTATCCCACCCATATGATGAATGAGATGTTGGAATAAATAACATTCGAAGGATTTTCGATTTAATGAATCTATAATTATGGGTGAATTCCAGTTGTGCACAATGGGAAGTGTTGGAGAACACTGTCGTCAACTAACAAAACAATGCATGAGCTTATCGGAAGACATTATCAGTTACATCATTCTCTCAGTCGTGAAGGTAAATTAAATGGATAAAATTTACATAAAAGGATGAAAATGTTGGAATTATGAAAACAATATATTTTCCTATCTATAGGCTGTTGAATATCTTCACGAAGAACTGTTCGTACACAGAGACTTGAAGTGTGACAACTATCTAATTTCTGACACAGGCATTATCAAGATTTGTGATTTCGGTTAGTAAAGTAGAACATTTATTATGGCTATAGTAGAAACTTAAAATTGCAGTCTAATTACAGCTTTCTATTCTTTTATAATGTAGAAGGGAAACTGCACTAAAGTAACACGAAATACTACTTATTCACTTTATCATTCTTTCTAAAGGACAATGTGGACGCATCGAATCTCCTCTGGCAAGAAGAAACTCCGTTGTTGGTTCAGTATGTTGGTCTGCACCAGAGGTTATCACAAGTTCTCCTGGTGAATCAGAAGACTACGATAAAAGGTTATAATTATAATCAAAAATCGCACATAATAAAACTATACCATAAAAAGCACATTAGTTACCATTATAATAGATTTTTTTCAAGAACCATTCACAGCATTTGATAGTGAAAATGTTTTTCAACAGATGTGACGTATGGAGTCTGGGCATAAGTACGATCGAGTGTTGCGACGGAGAGCCCCCTCTCTCTTCTCTACCACCCGTTAGGACCCTTTTCCATATTGCTCACAATCCGCCTCCTGGCCTAGTTAGGCAGATGAATTGGAGTGAAGATATCATAGACTTCATTAATGGTGAATTTATTGTGTTCTTATAGATATGTCTAGATATTTATGATAAAGGTACTTCTATTCAATAACTGTTTATTAAATATTGTAAGAAAAGAAAAATACATAACAATTGAAAATATTTGACTTAAAATTGTATCTAAAATAATTCAAAATTAACTGATTTCTTGCTTATTGTTTCATAAAATAATCCACTTTACAACTCAGAATGTCTAGTGAAGAATCCAGAGCATCGACCACACATGGAAGAACTTCTTGAGCATCCGTTCCTCGCTGCCTCTCAGAAAGCTGATGGCAATACAGAAGTGAAAACCAAACTTCTAGAATCAATCATAAAATTAACAACAAATAAAGCAAAAACACCAGCTTGTGCCACCGTGACTCCACAGGCTCTCATGGGTATTGATCAAATCAAACGAGATCGTTCTTCAGAAGCGGAAAAGATGATTGTTGAAGATTTGGCTACTTTGGAAGAATTTTCAGAGCAAATTTGCTGCGACACTCTTGAAGAAAGATGGCGAAGTGGTCAGCTCTATACTTGGCTGGCAGATGTTCTGATTGCCGTGAACACAAATACACTCAAACATGGTTATGATAACGACACTCACACCTTATACCGACAATGTGCTAGAAGTGACAATGCCCCTCATATATTTGCCGTGGCTGATAAGGCTCATCAAGACAGTCTCCATCACAAGGAACCACAAACCATCATCTTGACAGGAGAAGCTGGTTCAGGAAAATCTTTCTCGGCTAACAAACTCGTTGAACATCTTTGTTTTCTTGGGAAGGTAAGCTTATAAATAAGAATTAAATATGAAATAAATTTGAGTTCAATATAACTAAATATCAATAATTAAATTCTAGTCATCCAACCCAAAACTCTTGCGAAAAATTTACGCAACGTTGCCAATATTAGATGCCTTTGGTAACGCATCAACAGAACTAAATGGTCATGCATCTCGCCACGTCAGAAATTTGGAGTTTTTACTGACATCTACAGGCAACATCAGTGGCATGAATGTTTCAATGACATTAATCGAAAAACTTAGATTAACAAATATACCAAGGTAAACTTTTCATTCAAACTAAACATAGTGACACACCGAAATAAAACATCATTCTGTTCTTCACATCCGAGAATTTTAAAAAATCAATATTTCAGGGGCGAAAGTAACTTTCACCTGTTGTACTACTTGTATGACGGTCTATCGCAGTCTAGCAGACTTACGAAATACGGATTGACCGTCGGTAGAAAGTACAAACTACTTCCAATGCATCCGTATGACAACGAAGTAAAAAATGCAGCCAAATTTACAGAAATAGAAAATTCTCTCGAAGTGAGTACATGAACACAATTCAATGAATTCAAGCACAAAAATATTATTTGTGTTTCATTGATGAAATGTTATTTCTATATACTTCAGGTAATAGGCTTTACTGAACAAGAAGTGAACGCTGCCTATCGCGTTCTAGCTGGATTGCTTCATCTCGGAAATGTGAATTTCAAGTGAGATGATTATAAATTTTATTGTAATGACGTGATATGCATTATTTCATTTTAATTTTAAAATATTTGCTTTTAAAAGGATATATCTTAACAATATTATGGACGAAAAGAAATGAAATGGTATCGAACGATTAAATACTATTTAATTATTTCCGTCTATAACAATAAGCATATTGCCACCACCCTAAATTAATTTATATATCAAGAAATGATGAATTCTCATTATTTGTCTAAAGGAACAATAAGAATAACCAAGCTATGGTGCGTGACTTGGATCCAGTTAGAGAAGGTAAGATCTATGGATTAACCCCATTCAGTTATATTTGATCACGATGAAGAAATTGTGTCTGATATTACCTTTGTATCGTAATTAAATCACTTTATACAACGTGGTTACCCAATTTTATGCACTGAACAGCTGCGAACCAACTTGGCTTGGACGATAGAAAACTGGCATGGGTTCTGTGCAACTGCTGTTCAGTTGATGGAAATAACGTCAATGCAGAGAGTTTCTCAGTGGAAGAAGCTGAGAAAGTTAGAGACAGTCTCATTCACTCCCTCTTCAGCAGATTGTTGGACACAATTATAGAGCTCATAAACGGAAAGCTTGCACCAAGGGTCAGGTAAGAAAAATCAGAATATCTGAACTATAACTTGCGTGGTAGTGCCACTTATTGCACTTAAGATACATGTAATTCGTAATGCATACGAATTGATGTTAACTGTCGATATGTGACAACGTAATGGGGGCATCTGAAAAGAAATATATCTACATAACTTTATAAAATAACAAAATCCTGTCATCGATCTTATATTGGAAATTTCTATGTTATGTGAACTACATCATATAACCATTCGCTGCTTTTCAGATCAAAGCCAAAACTTTCTGTATCAGTTTTAGACATGCCAGGATTTGAAGCAACCGAACACAATCGGTTAGAACAGCTCATGGTGAATGTTCTGAATGAACAGGTTCAATATTTCTACAACCAAGTCACTTTCACATGGGAAATGGTGAGACTCCAGTGCATTAAAAGAAATTGTTCATTAGTAAATTAGTATATTGATTGCGAATCTATACATTCAATTATGTTCACTTAATAATTCATTTATAATACAGCTATTATTTCAATAACAAATTGTACTTTAAAATGTTTCAGGATGACTACCTCCATGAAGGAGTATCTGGGACGCAACTCTACAGTTTCCCTGATAACAGGCACCTCTTGGAGCTCTTCCTGTCAAAGAGAACTGGTTTGTTGGATATCATAGAGGAAGAAACCAAATCTAATCGCAAGGAACAGCTTGACGGTGCGAATTATTTTTGAATAAATTGTACAACGAACAAAGACTAAGTTCTATATATCTACAATTTGAAACGCACTTATTATTTTTTTATCTTTGTATAGCTAAACTGGAGAAGAGGGCAGAAGGTCGCCTAGTTTCCAGAATGGAAAAATATATATTTGCAATTGCACATTTTGTCGGCAGAGTCAAGTACGACTTTGCAAATATCGTTGATAGAAACAGGGATTATTTGAAAACAGGTAAATAGATCCAGTTAAAGGGATAGATGAGCTATTAAATGTGAATAGTGAAAATAGTGATTTTCCCTAGAGGTGTAACTTTTGTAAAAATCACGCCACAGTTCCACAACTAACATGAACACTGGACCAGTGAAACTGTCCGATTCTCAGGCGTTTTACAATTCTGAATATATATTTCTCAGATTTGATTCATTGCATGCGTCGTTCAACACTCCCGCTAGTATCAGCAATGTTCACGGTGCACCTCACAAGATCCGGGCACATACCTCCCAAAGCAATGCAGTCGCGACTGTTCAAAAATGAAGTAAGCTTTAGAATAAATAGCTAATCTTATATGTTGTTAGATAGGTAAAACTGAAAGAAAAGTATAGATATTCCATTTCTTCATTTTACCGCACAGACGCCACGTTCAAGTCCTTTACCTGATGAATCTTCATCTCCATCTGCACCGGACAATCAGCACACACGCTACCAACAGAGTCACATCGGGGCTTTCAGACACTCCCTCATTGCATTACTTTATAAACTCACTAATTCAACTCCACATTTCGTTAGGTAACGTTATTTGTAAGACTGTGTATAGATAAAGTCGACCACTCCATATCTTTCTCAATAATGAAAAATTATATTTTTTTATAAGATGTATACGAGGTAATATGGAAGAAACGGATACATTTGATAAAAGTATGGTGCGGCATCAACTGAAGTATCATGCTATTTGTGACACTATCACTATAAGACAGCAGGGATTTTCGCATAGACTCTATTTTGCAGAATTCTTGAAGAGGTAACTTAATTAATATCGTCATACAATTATCAAATGGGAAATATTTTGTAATGCTCTGTGGCTAGCGTCAATGAGATTTTATTTGAGATTCATTTCAGGTATTTTGATGATTAAAAATGATTATCTATCACCAGATATCAAATCTTAGCTTTTGACTTTGATGAAGAGGTAGAGCTGACTGGTAGTAATGCCAGATTGCTTTTGGTGCGGCTCAAGATGGAAGGATGGGCAATTGGTGCTACAAGGATTTTCCTCAAGTATTATATGGAGGAGTACTTAAGCAGGTCAACCTTAGACTCAAAAGCTCAAAAAAGATAAGAATATAATTTCATCAGGTGAGTTATCTATATATTACTCACATTAAAGTAAAAGAAAGTTTCATTTCAGATTATACGAATGGCATCTCAGAAAAATCGTCAAAATCCAAGCAATGATAAGATCGTTCATACAAATAAAGAAACTCAAAGCAGGAGACACCAAAACAAACGATGAACTAAAAGTGGAGGAAATTCCTGATTGTAAATATTGCCTTGTTTATGTTTTAAATAATTATCTAGAATATGTGTCACAGAAGCAGCATATGTAATATTTACTTTTTCAGATCGTCCGAGATCAGTAAATCAAATGGCTGCGAATAAAATAGCATCCTTGAGCAGATTCAATGAAGGTATTCTATTTTAATTGCTATCTTGTTTTTACAATAATTTTCCAAAGGGCGGATAACATCAAGTCTTCCTTTTACAAAAAACAAAACAGGAATAACCGTATAGCTATCCCCGTTGAGCAAACCTGACTAGCTATCTGTGAATCTATCTATCGATACTATTAGAGAAATATGAATAAAATGCTGTAGCAACGAACAGTTATACCAAATCTCTTTTTTCGTCACGATTGAAATTAATTCAAATAATATAGTTTCAAAATAAAAATAATTCCAGGCACGATTGAAGGTGAAGCTGCTCGAATCATTCAGGAGTATTTCAAAAGATGGAAGTTGAAATCTATGCTTCAGACACTCCATCTTTATAGGTCTCATAAATGCAAGCAGCTCGTGTACTTCTGTCAGCAGGTAATTGCTAAATAATTTCTTTTTCTTATTTTAAAACTCTATATCGAAGAAGTAAGTAAAGATAACATTGTTAAATCCAATCATTAATTACTGTATCGCTTAGTGATTAGACAACAGCTTTCAAACATTGTTCATCTCTATACAGGTACATCTATTCAGCCAGGAGTGTCAATCTAAGGTATACACCACAGGATCATTGATTCCTCTGAACAGAATCAAGAAAATGACTCCTGGTGATCACAAAACTTTGCTCAAGAATCATACAAAGAACAGGCCTCTGAGAATGCCATTGGATCACACATTGGCAACGTATTTTGACACCAGCTACATGTGTCACCCATCTAGGTAACATTATCAATATTTTGTAGTAGTCGGAAATAAACATTTTCCTCTAATACTCTTCTTTGAAAATATTCCCAAGTTAAACATTTTGTCCCTTTTCAGAGTCCATCGTCAACAGGATGATGACTGGGAAGGTCCTTTCAAAAGCAGGATGGCTGCTATCAGATGCGCGAACATGGACACAAGTTTCACGCTGAGTAGTGATCGTCCTCTTCCACCAGTCAAACCTAATTACTCATTACTCGAAAATGGTGGGATATGATTATTTTTTCCTGAAAATTTAGATTTTTTTTATCAGTCAATGTTTGAGGTTTACATTGAGATTGATCAAATGGGAAGTAAAATTGGCTTCGAGTATTTTTATACGAAAATTATTTATAAAATTAATTTGATTTTCAGTGAAACCAAATTTAATTGAAAATTTACCAACCAAAGCAAATATGTTAAGTCCAAATGATGGACCTAGATTCAGAAGCGAAAGAGAAATGGTGTACAAGAGTACGCGGCCAGAGTCACGAGAACAAGCCAATGAGGATATCGACAGAGGTAGTTTGAATTTTAATTTTGAGGAAACTTAATCTTTCTATTCACTCAATTTTTATGAATATTTTTGATTGGTTGAGACTTTTTTCAGATTGTGGGAGTGTGAATGTACGTAACAGTTACAATAGGTTTGCTGCGGTCACACCGTCAACAAAGAAGAACCAAAGCAGCAGCCAATTCTGTTATAGTAACTACAATATCAGTTATATCAAACCATCTCCGCCAGAGAAATTACAAGTAGTTACAAAACCTTGGAGATCTGCTGCCCCAGCACCAAATCGACCACCAACTGGACCAGAGAGAGCGATGAGAGATATGAAATTGAAGTCTGAGAGACATGGTATTACAGACGGTGGTAAAGAATTCTTAATGGTGCAGGTGTGATATTAGTTGTTTAGTTTGTATACATTTTTCTCTTAAATACTTATTTGAAATTGCCGATTATCAGCATATAGATTTTAAAAATGTATACAATTTTCAGAGTAAACTAAGGAAAACGAATTATTCTCGTAACAGCATGAAGAGATCACATGAAATCAACGATAACCACAACAATAACATCTCATCGGGGATGATGAAACCAGCTAGACACAGACAAATTGACAATTTAATTGAAAACCACCAATCTAAATTTGATATCAAACCCTACGATAAAGAATCTGTTAACAGAAATGCTATTTTTCCGTCCAATCTCAAAACCCCAGTCCAATCTAACCCGCGCGGTAATTTTCCCACCAAAACAGAACAACTGGAAAGATCACCCCCACCCACAGTGCACCAGACAACGGATATTGACGAAGAAATAAGAAAAGTTTCTTCAGAATTGATTGACATTGCTAATTCGAATACGATAGAAGATTCAAGTGCCGATTTCATTGATGCCTTTACAGCAAATTCCAAGGAAGCGTTATTGTAAAATAACATGATAAAATGATTATCATATTGTATTTAGTATCTAGAGCTGCATCGTCTAATTTAATGTCAAGTATGAAATCAAGATAATACTTCTGATATGCGCTTCGATTTAAGAAACTCAAACTTTCTGTTTGTCATCTATTACGACAATTTATGAAAGAAAAAAATATTTATCTTAACATACAGCGCAAGGTAGTTTTTATTTTCTAAATAGGTAACTAGCAAAATTGAACTTAGATTAATAATCTATTCTTAACTTAGATTAGAGAACCTTTTAAATGAATTTAGTTAGAAATATTATTTATTTGTGCTCACAGGTATTCAGAATTTAGTTCACTAAACTAATTTGCAGGTATTTAGTATTATATTTTAGAGTTTATATATTGTAGATATAAAACTACGTAAGTTTTGAAATCCACATATATACTAAGTAAGATCATGAATATCAATTTATAGCTAGAATCAGATGGAGGGTATTTAACCTTCAACTTTTAAACTGAGTTTGAAATGATGCGTCGATAATTTTTTTTTAACAATAATCAGTGAGAATTTATTATAAGTTTATCAAACAAGCAAGTTTAATATATGTAATAATAATATGAGTGTACATTAGAACCAATATATTAATTGAAAATTCGGCATTTGACAATTTTATTGATATATTGACTATATTATTTTTATATGTATAATATTAGATGTTATCGACTTGGTTTCAATTTTAATTTTTAATTTAGTTATACTGTTCTATTATAGGTAGGTAGAGCTAGCTTACATGTATCAGTACAATAAATTGCTTTTAATAAAGTAGCTACAACTGTTATTTTCAGTTTTTACCCTATTAAACTATCAGATTATTGGTCAATACCTAAATGTAAGTATATGTGAGGTTGCAATTTCAAAGTCATTTGTCTTCCATGTTTAGCTTCCACATTATGAATCATGGTACCAATTAAGACTATAGTTACATTATTCTATTTATGGGTAATTTACTCTAGAAATTCATTTCTTGTTCAATATACCTTCAATTCTACCCCTTCAGAACTGAAAAAAATATTCGCAAAAAACACAATACAGGTGTGTAGAATTCACTGTAAATATTACAGTCATAGTTTGTCTGTAGCGCGAGCAGTGGGGATGATAAGTTGAAGGGTGGCTATAGGAACGCATGCACCCATCCACACAAGAAAACGGAGTGTGGGAATTGATTCGGGTGATATAAAACCATCCCTGCAATCTAGGCCCAATAAGAAATCAGCGTTACACTGATTTTTGAAGGAGGAGAATATGTCGCTGATTTGAGTGACGCATCATTCGAAACGAGGTGACCTGATGCTAGAGATGTTTCAGTCTCTCCTGAAAACTTACATTTTGGGTTCTCTGTATCTCTGTCAGTTTTTGTTGTAGATGGACGTGGCAAGGCTCGTTAAAAGAGAAAGATGTACTCTATAATATAGCTTTACGGTTTCATAGATATCTGAATTAGAAAGAAAATTATAACTTAGATAATTTTAAAAAATATGCTGAAATACAGTGTTCCCCCCCAAAAAAAATTCAAATATATCTTCTAACATAAAATTTCATTTTCAGATATCTCAATGTTGGTTTTATCGTGAAACAACTCTTGTTC
Organism: Caprella mutica; assembly: GCA_947561585.1. Taxonomy (NCBI): domain Eukaryota; kingdom Metazoa; phylum Arthropoda; class Malacostraca; order Amphipoda; family Caprellidae; genus Caprella; species Caprella mutica. The sequence continues at coordinate 24,804 of CANNZV010004339.1, read as the reverse complement.
TTTCATATGAATCATGTCTCATCTCTCTAAACGAAAATATGAAGTTAATACAAAGTGTAGCAGCTTTTCTTTTAAAAAGACTTATCTATTGGCAGTTGCCAAATTTTAGCAGAAACTAGTAAAAATTATTAGGATTTATATATTGTAATTATTAAGTTTATGATATTCTTGCTTACTACTAAGAATATTTTCACATGAAAAGACAATAATAGTAGTACTTAAATATATATATAATAAGTCTTAACCTTAATAATTATACCATCAGAAGACATTCAATTACTTTATTTTCTGAATAAGGCATACTTCTTTACAATATAGACTCCGATAGAGGCTGTAGAGTGTAGAGCCAATATCTGACTAGCTCTCTTCAGATTAGCATCTAACTTGTGCTTATCTATACTACCTATATAGTGTTTGAGTTTCAAATCTTTAAAAATCATCGCTCTGAGGAGTAATCTTCCAATCGATCTTGACCATTCGGTCTGATCACTCTACAGCTAGGTCTTGACTTTAATTGGTCAGACCACCAAAGTACTAAGATACAAATCACTTTACGCTCTAAGCTAAATATAATTTCAAATTTCCTCTCTCCGTCTTATTAATTTATTTAGAGAAGACTCTTGAAAAAATAATGCTAACCACTAAAAAAAATCAAGGTTTGAACAGTGGAATAATTGATGCGATTAGTTAGCTGGTGATAAATACATTTAAATTAAACTTTATTTTGATTCTCTTAGAATTTAACCAACCTGCATAGCCTGAAGCTTTCAAGACGAGGACCTTCACTAACTTCCAATTGGCTTACGGGCCCTTTAGTAATTGAAGTAATTGTACGTCCTTTGACCTTTGATATTTGAATCTCATAAATTTTGGTAGAATCTGAAACACATTTATTAGTACCTAATTCTTTTCTTGTCATTCAGCAGAGTTTTTGTTGAAATTATTCCTATACGGTTATACCTATATTCATTAGAACTCTGATAGTAAATCCTAACAGAACAAAAATAGTTTATTTCATCCTGTTCTTCATGTATAACAAATTTCAGAACTCTCAGATTATAAATAAGTAAAGAATTCAGAAGGGTTTGATACCTCTAACAAAGTTTTTTGATCACACAGAAATGAGAAGAAATATTTATTAAAATATATACTTTTACAGGGATTGCCATAATTAGCTGAGTAACAAGATAATTAAACCTACTTTACGGAACAAGGCAACTGTTAGGTATGTACTAGGTACCTACCTACCTTCCTGATTTACACTAGGTAGTTTTAAAATTCCTCCTGACAAATAAAAATAAATGTTACATTTTGACATCTCTTCCTACGTCAAATAGCTATACTTATAAGGCTATAAATATTAATTCCTAATTATTGAAGAAAATTCATACCTAGGTAGCTAGGTATATTCTACATTAGGTTGCGGTTACTATGGATGCGTGTTCTGACGTTATTTTGTTCTGACGATATCGTCAGAGTGAAGTGGTTTACACAGTTACACATTTTCTGATCGTCAGTATGTTTCTGCCGTAATAGCTCAATTGATTAGAGGTCTAAACTATGATTTTTGAGTTTACTTGTAAGGTCAAGAAAGAATTAAATACCTACTTGTATGCATCTGCAATAATAGACGCGACGCTACTTTGGTTATCATTTTCACTGCACAAAATATTTTAGACACATAAATAGAAAAGTGATGAGACTATTTTTTCTAAAACAATAAACAAGTAATAACTGTACTATTCCTGATATTATCAAATAATATATTTTCAAAACACATGGGTAAACAATAATAGCAATCGAAAGTAACTTAAGATAGAGAATTAGACACAAAAATATTGAAAACATTCGCTAGTCGCAGGTAAAAATCAAACTTGTTTGAACGCTGAAATGCTTTTGACGACTTCGTAAGTAATCTGATGACTAAATCGATGCCGCTGTAAACACTCTCAATGGAAAGCATGAGTTTGTTTTAATCCGAAGTCGTCAGATCAAAAATTGTCAAAATATATATCCATTGTAACCGTATCATATATGTATCAAATAGGTTATTTCAGATTTGTACAATAAATAGTTAGAAATAAATATTAATATTGTACGCATTGCACATTACTTATTTAGTGGTGACTGTCGTGTGCATATTTGTAGCTCATATTAGCCCCTCATGCAAAATGAAATAGGTAGGGTGATTTCCGAACGATAGGACTGTTCCACTTTTTCGAACATAGTAGAAAAAAATAGATAATAATTGAAATACTTTCTTTCTTACAAGATCGAAAATTTGGAACCGTACTATAACCGAAACTTATTAACCTACGTTCTACTTCCTTGGACTAAAAGTATCTACTTCAACTTTCAAGTTTAAAACGGTTAACCCTGAAAATTGTTTTCTATGATTCTTTCATATTAAAATTATAAGTTCTTGTCACACTATATTCCAAAATAAGAATTATGGTCAAGATTTTACCAATAGTTCAATCATGTATTACTCATTCATATATCTTTCATTTGACATGAGACGGACATTTAATTAATAAGTTATATATATTTGCTATGCCACTAGATGGCGCTAGAGCACACTTCTGCTACTGATTATTTGCCGTCAGCTTGGAGTCGCAGGAAGAACATTGTGCGAAGGGTGGGGCGGGGACTGCACACATGATCTAACTAAACTTAGTAAACACTAAACAGTCATGATCTGAAGTTCATGGTGTTGAGAGAACTTCATAGAGGTGTATTTGGTGTCTTAACTATTAGATATCTTAAATTTTATCAATTCAAACTTCCACAACACTTTCCACGAGAGGAGTAAAATGATTACTAGTTATTCCGTACAAGTAGGAGATTTTTCTCTTCAATCATAGAAAACTTCAAAACATTGGATCAATTTTGATGGGGGACTGCTTTAAATAGCTATGACTCACTAAACTACCTACCATCTTTCCAGTTACTTCAAGGTGAGTACCATTTATCTCTTATTTTACTAAATAATCGCTGTGAAAGCTCTTTAAAGTTATTTTCTATCTTATAATCCATTGAAGTAAAGCTCTCGGTATCCCTCTTCTTTCTGCCCGTAATTACCCCGATCATCCCGCCCGTAAAAGCTACTCCCGTGAACGTCACTATCATTGATAAGAAAAAGTTCTGGAGGAACTCCACGAGGGCACCGGTCCATTCAGAGGCAGGGGACATTGCATTGGTGCGGGGCAGCATCCCCCCGATGGTGTGGACCAACACTGACCCAAAGTACTCTGCCATATCCCTGCTCTGAAAAAAAATATATATAAAAAATTGATATGTGTTAAAAATGATAGATAAGTTACGAATTGTCGGTCGGTTTCACATTTTCGGTCATATAAGAAAAACGTTATAATATTTATTTCAATTGGTATCCATGATACTTTCAGCAGGTATCATGGATACCAATGAAAAAATTAATAATAAAGATTATATCGTTTTTTCATATATGACCGAAGATGTGAAACCGACCGATAATTCGTAACATTCCTTATTTGCATTAGTTATATATTATTGAAACTATTTTAGCACTATTTTTTTAGTCTTCCTATTTCGTATGGTAAATTACATTTATATGCTGATTTAATTTTTTTAGTCTAAATATCATTTAAAAAATTGTGTAATGATGAAACATGAATATGATTTATTTATTCACAAACTAAAATTTAAATCTTTCGTCTTGTTGTTCATTTTCGACCTCTGCTTTAGATTGTTTCTGTATTGATTGGCTGTGCCTGCTACGTATGTATACGCACTTATCAACTGAAACAACACATTTTGATGAGTCATTTTCTCTTATTTCGATGTGTCTTTTAATCATAGTCATATAGCTATTTTAATGTCATATTAACATAATCATATGCGTCATATTCGTTCATTTTTTTATGTAATTTTCATTCATCCTTGTGCGTCATATTTACTCATGTTTATGCATCATATTCACTCATTTTATGCGTCACATTCCCTCATTTTATGCGTCACATTCCCTCATTTTATGCGTCACATTCCCTCATTTTATGCGTCACATTCCCTCATTTTATGCGTCACATTCACTCATTTTATGCGTCATATTCACTCATTTTATGCGTCACATTCACTCATTTTATGCGTCACATTCCCTCATTTTATGCGTCACATTCCCTCATTTTATGCGTCACATTCCCTCATTTTATGCGTCACATTCACTCATTTTATGCGTCACATTCACTCATTTTATGCGTCACATTCACTCATTTTATGCGTCATATTCACTCATTTTATGCGTCACATTCCCTCATTTTATGCGTCACATTCCCTCATTTTATGCGTCACATTCCCTCATTTTATGCGTCACATTCACTCATTTTATGCGTCAAATTCCCTCATTTTATGCGTCAAATTCCCTCATTTTATGCGTCACATTCCCTCATTTTATGCGTCACATTCCCTCATTTTATGCGTCACATTCACTCATTTTATGCGTCACATTCACTCATTTTATGCGTCACATTCACTCATTTTATGCGTCACATTCACTCATTTTATGCGTCACATTCACTCATTTTATGCGTCACATTCCCTCATTTTATGCGTCACATTCACTCATTTTATGCGTCACATTCACTCATTTTATGCGTCACATTCACTCATTTTATGCGTCACATTCCCTCATTTTATGCGTCACATTCACTCATTTTATGCGTCACATTCACTCATTTTATGCGTCATATTCACTCATTTTATGCGTCACATTCACTCATTTTATGCGTCACATTCCCTCATTTTATGCGTCACATTCCCTCATTTTATGCGTCACATTCCCTCATTTTATGCGTCACATTCACTCATTTTATGCGTCATATTCACTCATTTTATGCGTCACATTCACTCATTTTATGCGTCACATTCCCTCATTTTATGCGTCACATTCCCTCATTTTATGCGTCACATTCACTCATTTTATGCGTCAAATTCCCTCATTTTATGCGTCAAATTCCCTCATTTTATGCGTCACATTCCCTCATTTTATGCGTCACATTCCCTCATTTTATGCGTCACATTCACTCATTTTATGCGTCACATTCACTCATTTTATGCGTCACATTCACTCATTTTATGCGTCACATTCACTCATTTTATGCGTCACATTCACTCATTTTATGCGTCACATTCACTCATTTTATGCGTCATATTCACTCATTTTATGCGTCATATTCACTCATTTTATGCGTCACATTCACTCATTTTATGCGTCACATTCCCTCATTTTATGCGTCACATTCCCTCATTTTATGCGTCACATTCACTCATTTTATGCGTCACATTCACTCATTTTATGCGTCACATTCACTCATTTTATGCGTCACATTCACTCATTTTATGCGTCACATTCACTCATTTTATGCGTCACATTCACTCATTTTATGCGTCACATTCACTCATTTTATGCGTCATTTTCACTCATTTTATGCGTCACATTCACTCATTTTATGCGTCACATTCACTCATTTTATGTATCATATTCACTCATTTTATGTATCGTATTCACTCATTTTATGCGTTACATTCCCTCATTTTATGCGTCACATTCACTCATTTTATGCGTCATATTCACTCATTTTATGCGTCACATTCACTCATTTTATGCGTCATATTCACTCATTTTATGCGTCATCTTCACTTATTTTATGCGTCATATTCGTTCATTTTATGCGTCATGTTCGTTCATTTTATGCGTCATGTTCGTTCACTTTATGCGTCATCTTCACTCACCTCGTCACTCATTTTCCCTGTGTTATATTTTCTTCATTCCTTTTTCCGAATTCAACTCATTTAAACCGACGATTTCTGAAACATTAATAATAATAAAACATATTTAAAAAACATTAATTAATACAAAAATGATTTTTTTACCTTTTTGTAAACTAATTGCCAATTACTAACTGTCGGAGTCTATTTGTTTACGCACCTCTCGCTGAGACATCTGACTGTCAAATGCTAATTCTTTGGCAATAGTTTACGAGGAGTGCCAACCCTACCGTTACTCCATTTCTTTACATGCAATTACTCAAAGGTTCTTTTTATCTGAAATATGTAGTAGCCTTTGGTAATGCATGCCTCCATTTTGTGTTTTCAGCAGTTATTCACTTTAACTTTCTACGGTTAACCCTCTCTGAGTTACCAAAATGAAATTTTCTGTTTCACTAACTTAACTGTTGGTTGTACATTTATATAAATTTAAATAAAGCTTAAAATTGTTTTTGTTATTTACACTAGGGTAAGTTGCCAGTTATCGCACGGTAGCATCTTTTCGATCATATTAGAAAAAAACATATAATTTAGCATTCTAACTCATTTCAATTGGTATCCATGATACCTGCAGGTATCATGGATACCAATTGAGATAAGGAGTTCAAATGGTAAATTATATAGTTTTTCTTATTTTATCGAAAAGATGGAACCGTACGATAACTGGCAACTTACCCTAGTTTGCGGTCCGTTAGCACGTCCAGTAATGGTATGTTATTTCACCAGGTATGGAGTACTGTCATCACTACAAATTACGACCGGTCACTTGAATATGATTAAAAATTAGGGATTGAAAATAGTTTATTTATTTGATAGATAGGTAGGGAATCAATATTATAATAAGATTTTATGTATTAAGTAATTACATTATTTATTTGATCAAATTCAGATCGGGGTCAAGGGGTCTGATTAGGGGTTTGAAATCAGTATTGTCCTGAGGCTACCTCTCGGTAGGATTCTTTTTGTTTTGTTTTACTTTTACGATTTTGTTAACTTTGGCATTCTTTGTATTCTGCTTCCTTTTATATCTTTTCTTGATTTTTTTCCCTATACTTCTGTCCTACTATATCCATGGGTAAGCAGACTGACTGTGTAGGTCTCTTATCCATGAGTAAGCAGACTGACTGTGTAGATCTCTTATCCATGGGTAAGCAGACTGACTGTGTAGATCTCTTATCCATGGGTAAGCAGACTGATTGTGTAGGTCTCTTATCCATGGATAAGCAGACTGACTGTCTAGGTCTCTTATCCTTGGGTAAGCAGACTGACTATGTAGGTCTCTTATCCATGGGTAAGCAGACTGATTGTGTAGGTCTCTTATCCATGGGTAAGCAGACTGACTGTGTAGGTCTCTTATCCATGGGTAAGCAGACTGACTCTGTAGGTCTCTTATCCATGGGTAAGCAGACTGACTGTGTAGGTCTCTTATCCATGGGTAAGCAGACTGACTGTGTAGGTCTCTTATCCATGGGTAAGCAGACTGATTGTGTAGGTCTCTTATCCATGGGTAAGCAGACTGATTGTGTAGGTCTCTTATCCATGGGTAAGCAGACTGACTGTATAGGTCTCTTATCCATGGGTAAGCAGACTGACTCTGTAGGTCTCTTATCCATGGGTAAGCAGACTGACTGTGTAGGTCTCTTATCCATGGGTAAGCAGACTGACTGTGTAGGTCTCTTATCCATGGGTAATCAGACTGATTGTGTAGGTATCTTATCCATGGGTAAGCAGACTGATTGTGTAGGTCTCTTATCCATGGGTAAGCAGACTGATTGTGTCGGTCTCTTATCCATGGGTAAGCAGACTGACTGTAGGTCTCTTATCCATGGGTAAGCAGACTGACTGTGTAGGTCTCTTATCCATGGGTAAGCAGACTGACTGTGTAGGTCTCTTATCCATGGGTAAGCAGACTGACTGTGTAGGTCTCTTATCCATGGGTAAGCAGATTGACCGTGTAGGTCTCTTATCCATGGGTAAGCAGACTGACTGTGTAGGTCTCTTATCCATGGGTAAGCAGATTGACTGTGTTGGTCTCTTATCCATGGGTAAGCAGACTAACTGTGTAGGTCTCTTATCCATGTGTGCCTATTCTCGCCATCCATGCGCTGGGTCGACACGGTTACCTGTGGTAGCCGAGTAGTCAACCTAGGACTTGTAGTGTACTTTCACTGTCCCCTCTTCTACGAGGCCTTCTTCTCTTCATGTCTCTTTGGATCACCTAGTAGTGGATAGGGACAACTTTTTAACATCTAATATTTATTAATTCAGCTGTAAGTAAGTCTTTCCACTAATAACTAAATGTTTATTCTATAGTTTTTATAATTCCGGAAAGATGCACTCAGTGTCATCAAATCCCACTCTTTGTTGTATGAAACTGCACCTGCAGTTTCATACACTGTGCGCTTTAGATACAATATATCATTTAGTTAATTGTATAAAAAAAACTGACCGAAATTTTCTGACATATCTAGTACATTCATCCGTCATTGGTATATTATTTACTCATCACTTTTTGTCTGTTATGATATTGCATTGTTATACATTATTGTTATGATATTGCATTGTTATACATTATTGTTATGATATTGCATTGTTATGATATTGCGTTCTTATACATTATTGTTATGATATTGTGTAGTTATTCATTATTGTTATGATATTGCATTGTTATACATTATTGTTATGATATTGCATTGTTATACATTATTGTTATGATATTGCATTGTTATGATATTGCGTTCTTATACATTATTGTTATGATATTATGTAGTTATTCATTATTGTTATGATATTGCATAGTTAATCATTATTGTTATGATATTGCATTGTTATGATATTGCGTTGTTATACATTATTGTTATGATATTATGTAGTTATTCATTATTGTTATGATATTGCATAGTTATTCATTATTGTTATGATATTGCATAGTTAATCATTATTGTTATGATATTGCATTGTTATGATATTGCGTTGTTATACATTATTGTTATGATATTATGTAGTTATTCATTTTTGTTATGATATTGCATTGTTATATATTACTGTTATGTTCAATATATCTCAGTGTAGTTTAAATTGTTTCAAATTTCATTACAGATTGTGATGATATACGTTTGATGTTCTTCCCATTAATCTTCAAATTAGAATATCCATGTTTAATTTTTTTAATAAATATTAAGTAAGATTCACATTTAATTGAATAAAAACAAATATTATTCAGATGTTTTATTACCCATCTACTTGGTATTAATACCCCTCTATTTGGTAATGTTACCCCTCTATTTGGTATTGTTACCCCTCTATTTGGTATTGTTTCCCCTCTATTTGGTATTAATACCCCTCTATTTGGTATTAATACCCCTCTATTTGGCATTAATACCCCTCTATTTGGTATTGTTTCCCTTCTATTTGGTATTGTTTCCCCTCTATTTGGTATTGTTACCTCTCTATTTGGTATTAATACCCCTCTATTTGGTATTAATACCCCTCTATTTGGCATTAATACCCCTCTATTTGGTATTGTTTCCCCTCTATTTGGTATTGTTTCCCCTCTATTTGGTATTGTTTCCCCTCTATTTGGTATTGTTTCCTTTCTATTTGGTATTGTTTCCTTTCTATTTGGTATTGTTTCCCCTCTATTTGGTATTGTTTCCCCTCTATTTGGTATTGTTTCTCCTCTATTTGGTATTGTTACCCCTCTATTTGGTATTAATACCCCTCTATTTGGTATTAATACCCCTCTATTTGGTATTGTTTCCCCTCTATTTGGTATTGTTTCCCCTCTATTTGGTATTGTTTCCTTTCTATTTGGTATTGTTTCCCCTCTATTTGGTATTGTTTCCCCTCTATTTGGTATTGTTTCCCCTCTATTTGGTATTGTTTCCCCTCTATTTGGTATTGTTTCCCCTCTATTTGGTATTAATACCCCTCTATTTGGTATTAATACCCCTCTATTTGGTATTAATACCCCTCTATTTGGTATTAATACCCCTCTATTTGGTATTGTTTCCCCTCTATTTGGTATTGTTTCCCCTATATTTGGTATTTTTACCCTCTATTTGGTATTTTTACCCTCTATTTGGTCATATTATCCCTCTATTTGGTAATATTACTTCTCCATTTAGTATTAGTACCCTCTATTTGGTATTTTTACCCTCTATTTGGTAATATTATCCCTTTATTTGGTAATATTACTCCTCCATTTAGTATTATTACCCTCTATTTAGCATCTCCATTCATAATTAATATTCACAGTTCAATTATCTTGCTCTTCCAATTCAAATCATCATACCTATATATTTTCCTCCACTGCAAAACCTTTCCCTAATCCGCGGATAGACTCTCATACCCGTAGCACCATCTTGCGGCGCCTCTCACATCGATATCCGCTCCAGAGCTTCTGCCCGAGTTATAGACTGTGTCCGCAATGTCACCATTAAGCGATGCCTTGGTAAACCTTAGGCCTGATAAGTCGCCAACACTCCAAATACATTATGGCATCCATTGGTAAATTCATTGAATCGTCAAAAAAAGTATTATTTGCATGTACAATTTGGATATTATCTTTAATATCGCAACATAGGTATATTGAGTTTTATGTATTTACACTCGAATAACCAAGTGATCTTATAAAGTTTTTATATAACTGGTCTCAGAAACTAGGTCTCGAACTCTGGTGGGTGGGACGTTGTTGTAAATTTACTCGATATTGTTAGGTTAATCGGAAAACTGTTTCAAAATCTCACAAAGTTTGATTGGAAAATACTCTTTAACACTTTAGGTTGACGTTACTTTAGATAGTAACGTCAGTGTCACTGTTAACGTCCTTCCACTTATAGTAAAAAATAAATTTTCATGTAACTGTTTTATTTCTAAAATTATTAGAATAGAATTAGAGCAACTAATATAACTAGTATTGATATATACTCGAAGGATAAAATCTTAATTTTCATTATATGAAGATCACTTTATATCCTTTGAGTTAGGTTTTTACGTTTCTATGAGATCGACAACATTAGCTACATCATTAAATATCGATTACTGTAGATTCTGTAGCAGTCGATGACACATCGAATCCCCATTAAATCCCAGGCCACCATTCCTGATATCGAAATGACTTTCGCGGCTTATAGTCTTACCATCTAATTTTGCACTTGGTGTCTCCAAATGAAGTGAAAATTCTCTACCACTGCGCAGAAGAGTTGAAAATAACGTAGTCGTCTGTAAGTCACAGAGTTGTTTTACAACCCTGATTGTTGTTGTTTTTCTATTCCTTTCTATACCTACCTTCGCGGAATCTGGTTTAAATACTGTTTTGATATCCATAAAAAGTGTCCTGATTACTCCATTCGGTTATTGTGGTCATAGTGTTTACAATGGTTAGGAGGCGGAGCTTATTGGAAAAGGGAAAACCACTTCTTTGTGGTTTTCACATCGGACACATAAACAGTAGAACTCCTCTATAGTTAAGATATTTTAATTTACAAGGTATACTATTCCTTGATACGAGTTTTAGAATCTTCTGCGCATAAACAAATACGTATATACGCACTTGTGTGACCCTGCAATATTAGATTACATACTTTATATACTATACAACGGGTTAAACACTTTTTTCATGGCAACCGTACACCGAACAAACAACCATGACAATATCCTTATATACAAATAACTATTTAACCCGCTGTATAGTAGAAAGATATGTAATCTAATATTGCAGGGTCACGTATATCACAACAATACTGTAAATCATCTTGATTTGAACCCGCGCAATACTCTATCTTTTACATAGTTAGTGTATACCTTGTTTATAGTGGACTCCTCTATAGTGAATGTACAGTCCTGAGTAAGAGAATTACCCCGTATAGTGAACAAGTTTACTTTAGTTTGCCATGAATAGCATCAGTTTTAGAAGGATGCTTTGTTCACTATAAGGGATAGTTCTCTTACTCAGGACTCTACATTCACTATAGACGTGTTCTTCTGTAACAGAGTTTTTTTTTCCTGGCAAGGCTATGACTAGGTCTACACGCTACATTTCCATCAGTGTGATGGTTGCGTGGGACAGCAATGAATGAATAACTTATTATTTTCCTCTCATGCAGACTTATACATATATCATATATGAATTATATTTCACTTCCTCAATATTTGTATGTTTTTCATACCTCAAATACTTGGTCTAATATCATCGCAAAGGAAGCAGTTTTAGACAACGTATAAAATAGAGAGATGATATCATGCCAATAAATAAGTAGGTCTAAATAAATAAGTAGATCCATTTACTCTACCAAACTCTAAATTTTTATTGATTCATGCCGTAGAGTTTGGATTAATGAATCGAAAATTAAGTAAATTTCCATTGCAATACATGAAGGGCAGCAATAGCTGTGACCTTTAAAAAGCAAACTGTCATTTGAATATTTTGTATTCATTTCATATCGTTATCTTCAGGTAATTGTATTCCATTTTATAGCTCATTACTTTTTGTAAGTAAGGGTTTTTGTGCAGGTTTGATGACGTCATTACCATAATAAGGTCCCCACAGTTACATTATCTAATACCAAATTACCTGGACTGACTGCCTACGCACTGCTGCCTACAGTCTGTAGGCCTACACACTGCCACCTACAGTTATTGGCCTACACACTGCCACCTACAGTTATTGGCCTACACACTGCCACCTACAGTTATTGGCCTACACGCTGCCACTTACAGTTATTGGCCTACACACTGCCACCTACAGTTATTGGCCTACACACTGCCACCTACAGTCTGTAAGCCTACACACTCCCACCTACAGTCTGTAGACCTAAACACTGCCACCTACAGTCTACATTTTTCCCCAGACCTACAGTCTATTGGCCTACACACTGACACCTACAGATATTGGCCTACACACTCCCACTTGCAGTCTATAGGCCTACACAGTCAGTACACACCCCCACCTACAGTCTACATTTTCTCACCAGACCTACATTCAAATGGACAAAGACTCGTAATTTTTATAACAGGATGTTTGTGTCAAAGTAGGTTGTTCGTGTATTTCTTTGTGTATTAACAATGAATATTAGATATTACATAATATTTTAAATGGCCATCCTACGTATAATCTATATTTTTTCTCTCTCTTTGAGCTGAAATCCTGGTGAAAATAAGTTAGTGTGTAGAATGCACGAGTGCCTCCATCCGTTTCAATTCAGAGTAATCCCATTGTAAATCAAAGGGATCCGAACTCTCACTCTTTCTCCTATAAATCTTCCTTTCGACCGCTTGGTTTCGACCACTGAAATTAAGGGTCTGTTTATTGCAACATATGAGTTGTACTTTCTACCACACATCTATGATCGAATTTGTATTGTTTGTATCTAGAGAAACGTAGAAATTGTACTTCTTTTATGATAATGTTATATACTCATTTAAATTATAGATACTTTAATGGTGCTTTCATCAGAATATGTCTGTCGAAAAATAGATTTTTTTCTGTCCGTCTTAACATGTAATTTCAAGGATTGATGTCAGGAAGAGATCCACCTTTTCTGAACCGCTAAAAATTCCATTCTTTAATTGTACTTTCCCCTGCTGAATACTTGCATGCATTTGCCTCATTCCTAAATGCCGGATATTTATTCTCGAGACTTAGTTTCGGTCTCATTAGGCCGGGTATTTGTAGCACAAGAAACACCGCAACATTAGTTAGACTTTTACTTCTTACTTACTTGCCTGCCTGCCTCCACAAACTGTAGGTAATGCACTTCATTATTTGCAGGATTAAATGTTTACTCCGAGGATTTTTATTGTTTATTCAGGATATATCGCTATGTGAAATTGTTTAAAATAATCCAAATAACATTTAATTGATATACTCTCCATGTGATGGCGCTGTCTCTTTGAATTAGGTATCATCTTTCATGTTGCTATGTTAATTTATTTTATTAAAATCTAACTCTTTCTATTTTGTATATTGGAAAAAAAACCTAAGTCGTACTCATAATTTCATACGAGATATCTATACTAATAATTTCCTCAGTGTGTTTATTTATTTATTTATTTGGTGTCCGCTTTTATACGACGGATATTAAACATGAAGAATGTAACTATGATACGCACCTGAATATATTGATATGAAATTTAAATTCTTTGAGTTAATTAGATTTCTATATATGAATTTTATCCATTAAATATAGTAACATATCATGCAGGAATATAAATTTTAATTGATTTCAATTCAATAAAAGTAACCGGACAACGGGTAATAAATTACTATTGAAAACCCGTTATTTTTAACGGGAAAATACACTAGTATTTTAATAATTGCAGCTTTAATAAACTGGTATAGTATATCTACTTTAATACTTATCTAACTTTAAAACGATAAATTTAGCACCCTACTCTTAAATAAAGGTCATATTATATAAATTACTAATTGATTAATTAGTTAATTAATTTATTAGCTTATTAATTAATTACTAAATTAATACATAATAAAAAAATTGTTGGTCATTTGTGAACTTATCTAAATACTTGGGGAACTTGGTATCATACATACAGACTTGTTTTCTTATATTTTGAAGTGGTTGGTCGATTTCAGAGAAGATCTCCTTATTCGCTACTTTAAACTTTCATCACAGAAATTTCATCATTTCAATATAAGCAATGATGACCTTTTATAACCATTTCTATTTCATTCTAACTCATAAAAAATTAGATGTTTTAAGGAGTTAAAATTACATAATAACGTGAGTCTACAATTTGTAATAACTCTGAATCTTTTTTTTTCGTAATAAAAGCGGAGCATACCTGTACAATATGCTTAGTATTAATGCTTTCATATTTTAGCTCTAACACTAAAATAAACCTCTTTCCTACCATTTCAAACTAACCACACATCTAATTTCTTAATTACAGCACCACACTCAAAATTCTCAGCCTGCAAAGTAAGTAGTCCTCTTGAATATTTTTCGCAAGATAATCTAGACATTTATCCAATGTTCGGCATGAGTTAATGCCCTGTTTATCTTTTTTGTCGTCAGTCTTTTTATCTTCAGGATTTAGAATCTTGTCGTAAGTTCGGTATAATCCGACACTTCTCTTATTTCCCCGCCATGAACGCTTTTTTGTCCAAAGTTTTCAGACTTTGGTGCTTTTATCCGCTGTTAAGATCCTGAATATGGCGCTATGAAGTGCGCCATCTTGCGACTAATGGCAGGCGGAGGCTATTCAAGGGGCGCAATTTTAGAAGAAAGAATGAATGGCGCAAGTTTTGATATTTAGAATATACGGTTATATAACTATTAACCCCATTAGAAATGCTTGAAATGAATAAGTTAATATAGGGTCAATTTGATCCTGAGTTAGGAATGAAATCTTCAGATTTTTTAAAAATGTGCTAAGTAGATTTCTGTGCTCTTCAATTTTTAGGCAATTAATTATATTCACTTTAAAAGGATTCAGAGAAAGAAGTTAAAGTAATAAAGATCAGTATTTTATTTCTTGAATCTTACTCAGAGGTGTGCTTAAACCCTTCTATTTATTTCAAGAATCTCCATAAGAAATAAACATCATAAAATACGTAACATCTTCTTTTAAGGAAAATATGCCTTCTAACCTCTCTTAGTTGATTCCAATCCCTTTAAACATCTTCAGGAGATAATTGCGTGATCCCGCTCAGTCTAGGAATTATTCCTAATTATCCCTACCATCATTTCTGATTAGTCCCAGGGGCTCTATCTTGAAGCTGTCTGTGGTGAATTGAAGAGAAGGGGGTGGCGTCCCTTGTGTCTCGAACTGTTGTAATTTGGATTATGTATTTTCTTTTCATTTTACCATGTTTATCATTATTTTAACACTATATGCAGTTTTAGATGATAGCGCTAGGGTTACGCTCTTCAACTACGAGGTCTTAGAATTTGTGTTAGGTAGGTTTGTAAGTTTCCTCATCCATCCGTGAGTGCAGCCACTGGTGCTTGTGTTCCTTCTCGTCACATTCCTTGGTAAGTGACTGCACTCACATAGCTTTTCTGCATCCATGAGCATTGTCATCGACTGGTGATATGTGACTTTATTCATGGAGCCACTTTCGTTTCTGTCTGTTTCTTTCAGCTCCTTGCATTTAAATTCCTTTTGACTTCCACGATATGGCCTTTGGTTCCGAATCCGACGTTAAACCCCTAATGAACTAATTCATCCCTAACTTTCTGGCCTGCCTAACACTGAAGATATTTTCCAGCTGTTTGTATCTAATTCTAACGGAAAGGTTATTCTTAAATGTAACGTTCGATATGCCACTGTTTATTCATTAAAGTGTTCAAGTCTGATGTTATCTATCTATCTTTAAATTTATAATCCAAATAGATGCGGCAGACTAGAAAGACGTCCAGGAACGTCTTCTATCCCTATAAAACTTAAGACATATCTAGCACCCTCTATCATCGAGAAAAGTTTCGTTAGATGTCCAAACTATTCCCCTTTTTCAAATTCAAATTCTTCGCTCCAACGCTAGTCGTTCGATGAATGTCTTGCCCACTTGTTATTAGAATTTTTTTTGGTTCATATTAACATTAATAAACATTTCTTACTAACTTAATCGTATTTTTTTGCAATGCTTGATATGAATTACTGCATTCATGTTTTATTTACTATTCCTTAATTATCTTTAATATTATATTAAATGTTCCTGTCTGTTTTTGCGTGGCATGCCATTCCAATTGCAACCACCAATCATTCCCATTCCAGGGACTGTGACGTCACCGTTCCTTTCTCGTCTGAGAATTTCTTGGCGCCGAACTGTCGCTGTGAGCCATTGTGACCCTTACTGCCCCCCCCCCCTTGCAATGGGGGTGGGTGGGGGGTATCGATTGGGGCAAATGTGAAGTCATGGGCATGTGTCTTTTAATGAATAATTTAGTCTGTTTAGTATTTTGAGAATTGTTTTTTAGTTTCTATTAGATTGGCTCGTGGGATATCTGTCAAAATTACGATAAATTGTTAGCGTTTTACTGAGGCTTCGTAAGGATTGTACCCTATCGTGTGCTAATGTCTTCGATTTTATCAGGTTTTAATCGGAATGAAATTATTTACGTGGACGAATTCGTTGCCTCGTTTGTTCTAATTATTCGTTTGCGTTATTTGTATCGACTGTTAATAGATATTGTATGAATGTTCTTCACCGTGAGAGTTCATCCCTAGTGGAATATTATTTGTATGGATTGTAAATAAGATTTTACGTAAATTAACCCACAGAAATCTCTAGCAGGTAGATTTGTTAGCTTGAAACCTAAAAATACCTCCGTTTACATTTCAATAAGCGTCTTGATTTTAATAAGCGTCCTATAACCGTATACATTTAACTTTTTATGGCATCGTTCCACTGAATTCTAGATATGATAGGCCAGTTTTTTTCATATGATCTTTTAAAGGTGGAATTTTCCTCGGATTGAATTGATCGTTAACGGTGGAATTTTCCATGGTGGATATTTCTTGGTGGAACTTTCCGTTGGGGAATTCAATGGCCTTGATTAAAATTGTAAATAGATATTGTATGACTGTTCTTCACCGTAACAGTTCATCCCTAGTGGAATACTATTTGTATGTTCTTTCTGAGACGAATTACTTTTGTATTTTATCTGAATCGTTTTGAAATATTTATATCATCAAAATAATTTATTTAATTTAAATCCTTACCTCCAATATAGTGTCAATGCCTCTGTGACGTCAATATTACAGTCTATTTACATATTCTCCTGAGATGTAATGAATCCCGATGACGTCAGAATTTATTTACGGGAAAAAAAAAACCTGCGTAATAAATGTCTCTGACGTCAGAATCTACAAATAACAATAAATTGTGTTTTTTTTCTTACTTATGGATATATAATTAATAAAAAGGACAATTATTCTGTTATCATAATGTGTATTTTATAACTTTTTATAACTTCAAGCACACATTTCTCTTAATAAGTAGTTCAATCTCCACTCAATTATTTGACAACGTACAGCGTACATTTGATAGATATGGTAGTTATTTTAAGCGCTGTGACATTTCGATAACAGCTTCCATTGATTAGCGTCCGCTAGATGTCGCTAGTGATGGCATAGGCCTATTGGCTGTTATATAGGCCTGTGGACTGTTATATAGGCCTATGGACTGTTATGCAGGCCTATGGACTGTTATTCAGGCCTATGGACTGTTATACAGGCCTATGGACTGTTATACAGGCATATGGAATGTTATACAGGCCTCTGGACTGTTATATAGGCCTATGGACTGTTATATAGGCCTGTGGACTGTTATATAGGCCTGTGGACTGTTATATAGGCCTGTGGACTGTTATATAGGCCTGTGGACTGTTATACAGGCATATGGACTGTTATACAGGCATATGAACCGTTATACAGGCATATGAACTGTTATACAGGCCTATGGATTGTTATACAGTCCTATGGACTGTTATACAGGCCTATGAACTGTTATATAGGTGCGCGGAAAATTCCACTCGGAAAATTCAACTGAGGAAAATTCCACTAAGCTAAATCCAAAATTTAAGAATCAACCGGTTCATAATATATTTTGATAAATTATTTTAGCTGAGCAGGTGATACTGTTCCAGTAAGTTGATTGATAGGAAACGTTTACTTCATAGAGATAATTATTTATCTCTGTTCAATGTTATACTAGCAGAGTGTAGGATAGTGTCTTTATCCAATAAGCATTTATGTGTTTAATTAAAAGAATATGTTTAAAGTTTAATTAACAGGTTTGAAGTTTATTTTTTTTGCATTCTGCTTGGATATCAAGATGAAAACGGATTAACACTCATAAAAGATGTAGCACATAGCTTACATTGAAAATATAATTTTCGTATAAATACGAGGCAATTAACTCACGCTTCAAACGATCAGTGTGTGGATTTCAAGATGGAAATTGATATCAAGACTGAGCTTGATTATCATTTCTACAAGATATAGCGCATATCTTACATTGATGGATTATTATTTATTGTTGTTACTATATTTAACATGTTTAAATTGTACAATTTGTCCACATCATTAATATATAAACTGATTGTACTCTTTTTGCTCATTGTCTTTTCGTTACCTAATATCATCTCGTATTACAAATATTTTATTTGCCCCTACTTAAAACTCGAACTTACATTCAATTTTTCAGAATGAAAAACTATATAATCAAATTTTCGGAACAAGAGGCTAAAAAAAATTTATTTTATAGTTTTGTGTAAGTAGAATTATCCTAATCTCAAGTAGAAGAAGCGTAGCAATACTTTTTCCTTATGTGTTGCACAAAT
Organism: Caprella mutica; assembly: GCA_947561585.1. Classification (NCBI taxonomy): domain Eukaryota; kingdom Metazoa; phylum Arthropoda; class Malacostraca; order Amphipoda; family Caprellidae; genus Caprella; species Caprella mutica. The sequence goes on along the minus strand of CANNZV010004339.1, from coordinate 5,692 downwards.
AAAGTGTACATTAAGAAAATTTTATATAATGTTATTCACTTACATTTTATTAAACCACTTAAAAAGGAACAGTGGAATGAATATCACAAAAGCTCATATAATATAAAGATGATAATTTCTGAAGTATATATTGTTTCAGAAAATAAGCTGTACAATTCATAAATTCATTTATATTCAGTGGAATTTTCCGCAGTGGAACTTTCCGCAGTGGAATTTTCCTAGAACCGTTATAAAGGCCTGTAGGTTGGTTATATAGGCCTATGGACTGTTATATAGGCCTATGGAATGTTATACAGTCCTATGGACTGTTATACAGTCCTATGGACTGTTATACAGTCCTATGGACTGTTATACAGTCCTATGGACTGTTATACAGTACTATGAACTGTTATACAGTACTATGAACTGTTATACAGTATGAACTGTTATACAGTCCTATGGACTGTTATACAGTCCTATAGATGAACTGTTATACAGTCCTATGAACTGTTATATAGGCCTATGGACTGTTATATAGGCCTGTGGACTGTTATATAGGCCTGTGGACTGTTTTATAGGCCTGTGGACTGTTTTATAGGCCTGTGGACTGTTTTATAGGCCTATGGACTGTTTTATAGGCCTATGGACTGTTTTATAGGCCTGTGGACTGTTTTATAGGCCTATGGACTGTTTTATAGGCTTATGGACTGTTATATAGGCCTGTGGACTGTTATATGGGCCTGTGGACTGTTATATGGGCCTGTGGACTGTTATATGGGCCTGTGGACTGTTATATGGGCCTGTGGACTGTTATATGGGCCTGTGGACTGTTATATGGGCCTGTGGACTGTTATATGGGCCTGTGGACTGTTATATAGGCCTGTGGACTGTTATATGGGCCTGTGGACTGTCATATGGGCCTGTGGACTGTTATATGGGCCTGTGGACTGTTATATGGGCCTGTGGACTGTTATATGGGCCTGTGGACTGTTATATGGGCCTGTGGACTGTTATATGGGCCTGTGGACTGTTATATGGGCCTGTGGACTGTTATATGGGCCTGTGGACTGTTATATAGGCCTGTGAACTGTTATATAGGCCTGTGAGCTGTTATATAGGCCTATGGGTTATTAAATGTAAGCCACTTGCTGTACTATTGGTCGTAATATTAATATGGGATGTTATAATCATTAAATCCAAATCACAATTTTACTTCATCAAGTATAAATTATAGTAGATAATATAAAAATAGCAATGCTCCTATAATTATACCTAACGAAAGGATAAAAGGTTATAATTCCCTAGTAATATTTAGATAAACAGATGTATGTATCTCCAGGCGAGAAGTGTGATACAGGAACATCCATCCCCCTGCCCCAATTCAATTTATCCAGGTAAATGTTTTCCCCTCTTTGAAAATTACCAATCGAAAGGAAATTGAAACTAATGTGACTTTTACGGGGGGATTTATGGAGTTAACCCCCATTATATTGCCCCCCGCCACGCTTTTTACGTCGGAAATTCAGAGGTGAAGATTAGGATTAGATTGAAATTTATAAATTGTAAGGAATGCCTACTTTTGTCGCATGGGAAATGAACCTTTTGTGTTTTGCTTTCAATATATAATACATATGTATTTAAATATTATAAATAGTAAGGGTTTTCTGTGGAACTCTTGATTTACTTGTGTTGATACATAAATAATTTAGATGTAATTAGAAGTATCAAATGACATATATTGATTGATTAAATCATTTATAATTTATTATCATATTTTAATATGTAATTATAATTATTTTAATTGATAAATATAGCATCTGTATGACAAGGTAAATACCCAGAGAGAGAGTTATGGTGGGGCCATAGAAGTTTTATAGGAGACTCCACACAACTTATATCTTCTATTCAGTATTACCTCCTTAAATGATCATCATAATTATGCAAGTCATCGTTTGATAGTATCTAATGTTGTGTGGAATTGCTGCTATTTTTTATAAATATTATATTATGAAGTTATACATTGTAAATTTAATTTAATAGTAATTTATCAATATATTTACATAAACTAGTGTTACCTGTGACTTATTTCACTTTATGATCAAATTATTCTAAATTCTATATTTTTTATTCCTATCTACAATATATTTGAATTTCTTTAAATTTTTTTTGTACCTAAGTTATATTACATTCAAAATAAAACTAGTAATTCATCCATGATTTCATTAATATCATCAATCCATTAATATTAAATCTGGTAAATACTTTACTTAATATCTTTCACATTAAATGTAATCTGCAATGTTGGTATGTTTTTTCCATTGTTATTTCCATTGTTTTTTCCATTGTTATTTCCATTGTTATTTTCATTGTTATTTTCATTGTTATTTTCATTGTTATTTCCAGTGTTTTATTTCCATTGCTGTTTCCATTGTTATTTCCATTGTTATTTCCATTGTTTTTTCCATTGCTGTTTCCATTGTTATTTCCATTTTTATTCCCATTGCTATTTCCATTGCTATTCCCATTGCTATTCCCATTGTTATTTCCATTGCTATTTCCATTGTTATTTCCATTGTTATTTTCATTGTTATTTGCATTGTTATTTTCATTGTTATTTCCAGTGTTATTTCCATTGTTATTTTCATTGCTATTTCCATTGATATTTCCATTGTTATTTCCATTGCTATTTCCATTGCTATTCCCATTGCTATTCCCATTGCTATTCCCATTGTTATTTCCATTGTTATTTCCATTGTTAGTTCCATTGCTTAGTTCCATTGCTATTTCCATTGTTATTTTCATTGTTATTTCCATTTCTCCATCACCTCAATAATTAGTCCCTCAAGTTTCCCTGTTAATTATTTGCTTTAATTACTACTAACCACTCGAATGAACTTTAGGCAATGGTAACTATTTAAATTATTTACTTAGTTGACAAATGAAGAACTTTAATAATCATTAATTGTATTGTTAAAGGTTTATTTTTTATTTATTTGTTTTTCCAGCTTAAATATGTTTTTAATTCCTTCTTTTAATTTACGGTAACTAAGCAAATTATTCTTTCATAAAATTAAACTAGTCAAGTGACACTTTAAAGCCCCGTTCACACGCTACGAAAAATTGGAGCGATTTTTTGAACACATTATCGTAACAATTTATCAGATGATTGAGGCGTGTTTACATGCAACGATTTTTACTCCAATATTTTTAGTCTTTACTAGCCGTCATGGAAGAAATATTATGGTGTTCTGCATTTATGCATTATATATTGAGATAGATTTTACCGATTTCTTGGAACCCTGTTTACACGTTCAAACTTATCGTTACGATTCGTATAAATTGAAGCCTGCTGGCACCACAATCCAATTCCAACTCCAATTAATCGCTACGATCACCTGTTTATACTTACTGATAAATTGTAACAACCTCTTCATTACGATAAATCGCTACAATTTATCGTAGCGTGTAAATGGGCCTTGATATGGATTCGTCTTATTTGAAAATAAGTCATTAATTTATTTTAAATGATTGCAAATGGTACCTTTTTAAGTTAATGAAATACCAGTATAAACTAATTATTCCATTGACCTTATTTGTGCAGTACATTATATTATTTAACTCAGTTCATTAAATACAAATACATGGTATGGAATACATATTCAAACAATAATTATTTATTATGGGGGAGGCTGCATCAGTTTCAAAATTAATTAATTCACAGCACCACTAAATTAAATGACCAACTGTCAATAATACTTATTTACAATATTGATTAATGGAAATCTTTAATAATTTATTATATTGATTAATGAAGAACTATTATTTAGAATATAATTTGATTTCAGGTTTTATTTTCAACTAAAGATGATCAAAATATAACAATAATTTGGCCTATAGCTTATATCATTATTTTGTATGTTATATGGTATTTCCTTAAAGAAAAATTCGAGAAATGTATACCAGTTATTTTACACCTCTATTGTATATAAAACGTCTACCTTTATTGTATAAAACTTCTACCTTTATTGTATAAAACGTCTACCTTTATTGTATAAAACTTCTACCTTTATTGTATAAAACTTCTACCTTTATTGTAGTATAAAACTTCTACCTTTATTGTATAAAACGTCTACCTTTATTGTATAAAACTTCTTCCTTTATTGTATAAAACTTCTTCCTTTATTGTATAAAACTTCTACCTTTATTGTATAAAACGTCTACCTTTATTGTATAAAACTTCTACCTTTATTGTATAAAACTTCTACCTTTATTGTAGTATAAAACTTCTACCTTTATTGTAGTATAAAACTTCTACCTTTATTGTATAAAACGTCTACCTTTATTGTATAAAACTTCTTCCTTTATTGTATAAAACTTCTACCTTTATTGTATAAAACTTCTACCTTTATTGTATAAAACTTCTACCTTTATTGTAGTATAAAACGTCTACCTTTATTGTATAAAACTTCTACCTTTATTGTATAAAACTTCTACCTTTATTGTATAAAAACTTCTACCTCTATTCATTTAACTGATCTTTTCAAAACTCTAAACAGCAAAGCATAAATTCAGTTCGTCATGCAAAGTTTCCACACTTTATCTTCATCCCAGAAAAACATTGTCTTTTCACACATGAAAATCACTTGTGACAAATACGTTTGTTTATACATTGTTACTTTTTATAGAGAAGAGTATATGCCTAGGATTTTCGTTAATATATTATATACATTATTTCTATTTCATCTCAGTATTGTTCTAAGCTAAGTGGATTTAGGTTAGATAAAGTGGGTCAACACGGTTACCGAGTCTGAAGAGTCTCTTAAATTTCTATGAAGCTTTAGGGACGTCTTGAAAGAAGAAGATACTTTTAAACTCTTTATTTATTATTATTGAATTAAACTTTATACTTTAAGTCTATGTCTCATCTTTGCCTTGTTATTTTATATAACGATAAGCTTTCAGTCAAAAAATTAGTAATTCATTGTATGCTGATTGTTTGTGAATTTAGTGTAATTTATATTGGTTTAACTTAGGGTAAGTTACGAATTATCGGTCAGTTCCATATCTTCGGTCATATAAGAAAAAACGATATACCTAATAGCAATCATTCTATTTTTACTAGTATCCATGATACCTGCAGGTATCTTGTATACCAAATAAAATTAAATAATATAATTATTATATAGTTTATCCTATATGACCGAAGACGTGGAGCTGACCGATAATCCATTACTTACCCCACTATGTTAACTATGCAGTCAGACAATCTCCATTCAGTAACAGTGTTTTGGATTTTGCGTGTGTCCCAGTAATGCTTTTCCAATGCATACAAATACTCTATTTAAAGAAAGACCACTGCACTTATGCAACTTCTTTGGAAACTACCCACAGGGAATGTTATGGTGGGGATATAGAAGAAGGGGGCACACTTAACCTTCTATGGCCCCACCATAAAGTTCTATTTACCACCGAAGTCTTCGCTTAATTTCCAGTGGCCCACCATAACTTTCGAAAAATGGACAAAAAAATGTTTATTTTAGACAATATTTTATAATAAAAACAAGAAGAATTGTGATCTTATTTTGTCTTCATTTTGTGTTTATTTTTCTACCTCTTTTTTCCATTCAAGTGGTACATTTTCATGAATAAATAGCGTCCTATTTTGCATATTTCATACTCCTATTCTCTTCCTGGTAATACATTTTGAATAGTG